>CM042541.1:11067500-11225000 GCA_023630585.1 Cranoglanis bouderius | reverse complement strand
TTAACCATTGAAGCATAAGTGGATGAGGATGATAAAAAATACATTGTTGTAGGTCTAAAATATAAAGGATTAATTACTTGGTCCACTGCTCTTGTTCTCCTATAACCAAAGACGGAAATAGGTGCAGCCGAAGGTTAAACGCATGTTTTAGTTTATGATTTAAATATCTGACTCTAATACATTCAATAATTTATCTGACTCCAATTAATAATAACTGTTAACTTATTTATCTGACTCCATAGAATAATTTTCTAGTTAGTGCTAGAAGTGTAAAATCTGTGTTCTAATAGTACTTACTCTAAAGCAGCTTCAAGCAAAGCTTTCATTAAAATGACGTTCCTACATCAGAGGCTTTTATCTAGCCTCTTTATTAAACAATTATGTTCTTAGCTCATAGGTTTCTATCAATGTGCAAGCCTGTTTAAACTTGAAAGTATTAGTCTTTTCTTTTAGCTTGTCAGAGGTCGATTTCAAACATATGTAATGTACTAAAACTTTAGCTTAGTAAACTATTTCTAGTAACCATGCAAAACATATAAATCATGCACAGCCACATGCCTTGATGGTAAAAAGCCTTACTGTATTATACAAAGAGAATTAGTCGGTGGGATCAAAAGGCAAACGGTCACCTGTGCAGACCAGGGGGTGTCAGCATGTATATGTGTAGGTATAGGTGTCGGTGTAGGTGTGTGTGTGTGTGTGTGTGTGTGTGTGTGTATATATTGTAAATTAAATTAATACCAAACATGCCCTGAGGAATATTGTAATTAAACACAGTTTAGATGACCAGTTTAAGTTCACATGATATCTCTGAAACACATTCCTGATCATTTTAACCTTAATCAAATTACTGCCACAATTTAGAAATCTACTACACTGTCTGTACACCTGCCATTACGATATGCGGTAGATAGAAACGGTAAAGCAAGTTGAATTTCAAACAAACCGTCTCTGCTGATGGAGTGCTCTGACGTAGATCAAAGATGTTTGACAGGACAGGGGCACTTTAGGGGCCAATCAGATTTCAGCTGGGGCTGGCCAGTGTCCCTCTGGCCCCATCCCTGAATCTGACAGTGCTTGAAGGAAATGTCAATTCTCTAAATTGACCTAAAAATAACCATCAGAGAACGTTCTGTATATGTTCTCTTTGGAACGTTAGTTTTTGGTTACCAAAAAACATAACCCACAGAGAACGTTCCTAGAATGTTGTTATTTGGTTAAAAAAAAAAAAAAACTAAACGAGAACCATGTGCTAAAGTTAGGGGAATGTTCTGTGTTCGCTGGGTATTTTATATATATATATATATATATATATATATGATTAACAGTTAACAATTAACGAGGGGGCTTTCTGTGCACACACACTTGAAGCGCGCGCACAGAAAGCTGTCTCATTGTGCGAGTAGAGAATTTAGTTCTCTTTAGCGGCTTATTACACTTGGATGGTCAAATAAATACACACACATCTTGTCAAAATGCAGGTCTGGCCGAGTATTCCTGTAAACACAGTCGGTTATGTCTTAAGTGAATGTAAACATTGGTGTGTCAATACAGCATATTGGATCTGTGCATTAGGTCTTAAAGTGACACCAGTCTAATAAACCTGCTGCTGTCTAATAAACCTGTTGCTAATCAAATAACAAAAGACAAAGAGAAAATCACTCACTCACTCATATGACTGAATAACTTCAGTAAATTTAATAAGAAATACTGTATATGTCTTTTATTTTACATTAAATTGCTTTATTCAATTTCTTACTTGAACACTACTGATAGACCTACCTGAGAAAACATATCGTTATCATGAAATAAGATTGTAGTCATATCACTCACCCTTAAACATTAGCATTTGATTATTCCAGTCTTGAATATCACGTAAAATGTGAAATATACTTCTTAATGTAGTAATTTTTTTTTTTTTTCATTTTAGGAATTAAAATGAAAAAATGACAAGAACAGAGCTGTGTTCAGAAATGAGTTTGTTGTCATTCATAGACAGAATAAAAGCAGTAATAAAGCATGAACCTTGTTCTTATGACCTGCTGCTAAATGTAACTCTACTCTGTACTCTCTCTCAGCCTATACAGTGGGTATAGAAAAGAATCACCCCCTTTAAAATAATCACATTTTGTTGCTTTTCAGCCTGAAATGAAGACAGACACAGTTTTTGTTTTATCCAGCTGTATATACTCAGTGCAACTTATAACATCCAAGTGAAAGATATAACACCAACATGTCAGGAAAAAAAATTAAAAAAACAATCACTGAGTTGGGAAAAGTATCACCCCCGTCCTAAAAATGGCTTGTAAACTCAATAAGGTGTAGCTAATCACCTTCTCAATGGGACACAAAGGCTTTATCAATGCCTAGAAGCACAGTGAAGTCTATTATTAAGAAGTGGAAGTTATTTGGTACAATGCAGACCCTCCCTGGATCAGGATTTTGCTTGAAACTGGATGAAAGAGCCAGGAGGAAACTGGTCAGAGAGGCTACAAAGAGGCCTACAGTAACTCTGAAGCAGTTGCAGGAATTTATGACAGAGTGTTCATTGTGTGCATGTGACAATAGTATCACACATTCTCCACAAATGTGGCTTGTATGGGAGGGTTGCAAGAAAAAAGCCACTCCTCAAGAAAGGCCACATGAATGCACCTTGAAGATTCTGAGGCCACATGGAAAAAGGTATTATGATCAGATGAATTACTTGGCCTCGACACCAAACGATATGTCACCAAATCCAATACAGCTCACCATCCAAATAACACCATTCCTACAGTAAAGCATGGAGGTGGCAATATCCTGTTACCGGTTTTTTTTCTCTGCAGCAGGGATTGGAGCACTTGGGGCAAAATACCATCAAATTCTTGAAGAAAATCTGATGCCCTCTGCCAGAAAGTTGTCAATGGGAAGAAGGTTTACCTTCCAACATGACAATGACCCAAAGCACACAGCAAAACTGACCACACAGTGGTGGAAGGAGAAAAAGGTGAATATCCTTGCATGGCCTAGTCAGAGCCCAGACTTAAACCCCAAAAATCTGTGGAATGAAGGAGAGAAATGATTTATAGTTTTAATCAAATCAGATATTTTCTTGATAGCTGTTCTTGAAGAAACGTGACTTGCAATTTGAAGTGACTTTAAACATTGCTTAGACCATTCAAATGAGTCATATGACCAATAAATAATAATTTCCCCATTTCTGACAACCGAAGACTGAAGACTGCAGTCCACAAACGGTCACCATCAAATTTAACTGAACTTGAGCAGTTCTGCCAAGAAAAGTTGGCAAATATTGCAAAGCCTAGATGTGCAAAGTTAGTAGAGACATATCCCAACAGACTAAAGGCTGTAATTAAAAAATTAAGGCGAATTAAAGCAAGGGGGTGATCCTTTTTCCAACTCGGTGATTCTAGTTTTTTATTTTATTTTATTTTTTTCTGACATGTTGTTGTTATATCTTTCACTTGGATGTTATAAGTTGCACTGAGTAAATACAGCTGGATAAAACAAAAACTGTGTCCATCTTCATTTCAGGCTGAAAAGCAACAAAATATGATTATTTTAAAGGGGGGTGATTCTTTTTTATATCCACTGTATTAGAGTTTTAGAGCAACATATGCTTCCATCCAAATGACGTCTTTTTCACGGAAGGCCTTGCATATTTCAGCAAGACAACGTTAAACCACATACTGGTTGATTCTTTTCTATACCCACTGTATAACTGTGGGGGAGAGGCATCAAATCATTGAAATGTCAGCTCGAACTGGAGGACACAATATAGTGTGATACAATAACAAAACAGGTTCATTTGTGTTTTCATACACTTGTAATATAATAAAAGTTCTACATATACCTCTATATCCCCTTTTTTCTTTGAAACCATATTTTGTAGTAAACCAGTTGAGGTACTGATGACATGAAATAAAAATATTAAATGGCAATGGCAAGATGTAATAGTGGTATTTTTGTTACATTTTTGTTGCCATTGGTTTGTGAGGGTTCAAATATTAATTTAACAGCTCAGTGTTGAGTTTACAATTGTAATTTCAAATCTTTTTTCAATTTAATTACTTTCTGGACTCGGCCGGACTCGACTCAGACTCTGCCATTAAGGACTCGGACTTAAGTCCGACTCGGCCCCTTTTGGACTCGGACTTGGACTCTGACCTGATTGGTTAAGGACTTGGTCTCGACTCAAACTCGACAAAGGTGGACTCGGACCCAATACTACCCAACATCATCTTCAAATTTGCTGACCACGAGGATGATTGTACATTACAAGAAGTCTAAGAGACTGGGTCACAAATTCCTTAGTGTGTCTCCGAGGATCTTTCCTGGACCCTCCACACAGACACAATAGTGAGTGCAGCTCGTCAGCGTCTCTACTTTCTGCAGAGGCTTAAGAGGTTTTCTCTGACATCATGTCAAACTTCTACCGCTGCACCACAGAGAGCATTCTGAACGGCTGCATCACTGTGTGGTACGGCAGAGCTCATCACTGGAAATAAAGTCCTGGCCTTACCAGGCACTTTGAATTGACGATAAATATCACAGACGTCCGCAGTAACAATTACTACAGCCATATGTCCTGAAAACTAATCCTGTCCGAATAGGGCTTAAATGTTTTTTGTATTTGTTTGTTTTGTTTTTTTTTTTGTTTTTTTTTTTTCTTCTATGCAAAACCCACTCGCCTACACTCCTATTCACTCCCAGACACACAAGTCAGTTCTAGGTTCCCAGAGACACACAAGTCAGTTCTAGGTTGATTTTACTCTCCTTTGCATATAGCAGCATTAGTATTACAAATATTTTAATAATGATTTTATACTTGATTTTATGTTGTGCATCCCTAATGATCATTAATGCATGTTTTGCTCAGTAGCTGCTCTCTTATTTTCCTTTTCTGTCTACAGCTTTGGCAACTATCTGGGTGAAATAACAGGCTGTGAATGCATCAGTTTGGAACCATCAGAAATGATTGTGGTGAGTAGATTCTTCTGTGTACAGTAATAGCTCATTTCTAGCTAATGTGTTTTATTTTATTGCTGCAGTTTGGTGTCAGTATTTTTTTCACCAATAATACAAAAATACAACCGTAGAATCAACCGTTGTAAGCCAAATGGAGTTTTCTCTGTTTAATCAGGAAACTATCGATTTTATCGATTAGTTGTTGCAGCCCTAAAAAAAGTGTGTGTGTGTGTGTGTATATATATATATATATATATATATATATATATATATATATATATATATATATATATATATATACACACAGGTGCATCTCAATAAATTAGAATGTCGTGGAAAAGTTCATTTATTTCAGTAATTCAACTCAAGTTGTGAAAATCGTGTATTAAATAAATTCAATGCACACAGACTGAAGTAGTTTAAGTCTTTGGTTCTTTTAATTGTGATGATTTTGGCTCACATTTAACAAAAACCCACCAATTCACTATCTCAACAAATTAGAATATGGTGACATACCAACCAGCTAATCAACTCAAAACACCTGCAAAGGTTTCCTGAGCCTTCAAAATGGTCTCTCAGTTTGGTTCACTAGGTAAGCCACAAACATTCATTGCCAAAGAAGCTGGCTGTTCACAGAGTGCTGTATCCAAGCATGTTAACAGAAAGTTGAGTGGAAGGAAAAATTGTGGAAGAAAAAGATGCACAACCAACCGAGAGAACCGCAGCCTTATGAGGATTGTCAAGCAAAATCGATTCAAGAATTTGAGTGAACTTCACAAGGAATTGACTGAGGCTGGGGTCAAGGCATCAAGAGACACCACACACAGACGTGCCAAGGAATTTGGCTACAGTTGTCGTATTCCTCTTGTTAAGCCACTCCTGCATCACAGACAACGTCAGAGGCATCTTACCTGGGCTAACGAGAAGAAGAACTGGACTGTTGACCAGTGGTCCAAAGTCCTCTTTTCAGATGAGAGCAAGTTTTGTATTTCATTTGGAAACCAAGGTCCTAGACTCTGGAGGAACGGTGGAGAAGCTCATAGCCCAAGTTGCTTGAAGTCCAGTGTTAAGTTTCCACAGTCAGTGATGATTTGGGGTGCAATGTCATCTGCTGGTGTTGGTCCATTGTGTTTTTTGAAAATCAAAGTCACTGCACCCGTTTACCAAGAAATTTTGGAGCACTTCATGCTTCCTTCTGCTGACCAGCTTTTTGAAGATGCTGATTTCATTTTCCAGCAGGATTTGGCACCTGCCCACACTGCCAAAAGCACCAAAAGTTGGTTAAATGACCATGGTGTTGGTGTGCTTGACTGGCCAGCAAACTCACCAGACCTGAACCCCATAGAGAATCTATGGGGTATTGTCAAGAGGAAAATGAGAAACAAGAGACCAAAAAATGCAGATGAGCTGAAGGCCACTGTCAAAGAAACCTGGGCTTCCATACCACCTCAGCAGTGCCACAAACTGATCACCTCCATGCCACGCCGAATTGAGGCAGTAATTAAAGCAAAAGGAGCCCCTACCAAGTATTGAGTACATGTACAGTAAATGAACATACTTTCCAGAAGGCCAACAATTCACTAAAAATGTTTTTTTTATTGGTCTTATGAAGTATTCTAATTTGTTGAGATAGTGAATTGGTGGGTTTTTGTTAAATGTGAGCCAAAATCATCACAATTAAAAGAACCAAAGACTTAAACTACTTCAGTCTGTGTGCATTGAATTTATTTAATACACGAGTTTCACAATTTGAGTTGAATTACTGAAATAAATGAACTTTTCCACGACATTCTAATTTATTGAGATGCACCTGTATATATAATACAGTGAAAAACACTGTTTTTTTTGACATATTTGGACAACAAACATTTGATCATCTTTGAAACGGCCTATTAGTGAAGGTAATCTACTTGAAGAAAACCAGAAGAAAAAATTTCAGGGGCCGTTCACATATCACTTCTTTTGCGTGCTCAAGTTCATTATTTTAAATGTAGACGTGGTGCGACGTGCTCGCTTTTCAGAACCAACCAATCAGCTTCACCCTTTCCGGCTTTGAATCTCCAATCGTCCTGACGGAGCTCTAGTTGGTGAAATTCTCCGTGTTTTTTACATGCTTGAAGGATGGGCTAAACCCAAACACTGTGTTTTTTTTTTCTTTCTCCATAAACAAATCTAGTAGCAGAGCTACTGCAAGCAATTTGCGGTGCTGTAAATCCATCCTGTGCTAAAAACGTCCTCATTGTCATGGAGATCGCAGCTCATGGTTGCTTAGCAATGGCAGACACCACAGGCGCGCAAGTTCCTGAGCGCTTCAGAAAGAAGGTGAAAGCAGCGCGACCATGTTTTCCACGTGTTTTTAGGCGTGATATGTGAACCGCCCTTCAGTCATTTATTCAACATAAATATCAATAGATGTGATATTCTTCTGTGGAAAAAGTAAGTACACCTTTGGCCCCAGAAGCTAGTATTGCCACCTTTAGCAGAAATAACTTTTTGTATAATTGTCCACCAGACTTGCTGGAATTTTTGACAACTCTTCCATGCAATATTGTTTCAGTTGCAAGATGTTTGAGGGTTTTCTTGCATGTACTGCCCGTTTCAAATCCCCCCACAACATTTCAATGGGATTCAAATCCAGGCTATGACTAGGCCTTTCTCTAACCCTCCATTTCTTCTTTTTGAGCCATTCTTTGGTGGATTTGCTAGTGTGCTTAGGATCATTATCCTGTTGAAAGATCCATTTGCGGTTCACCTTCAATTTTTGGACAGATGGACTCACATTATCTTTAAGCACTCTTTGATATGATGCAGAACTCATAGTTGAATCAATGAATGCAAGCTGTCCAATCCCTGAGGCAGCAAAGCAACCCCAAACCATAACATTTCCACCACCGTGCTTCACAGTTGGTACGAGGTGCTTATACTGAAAAGCTGTCTTTGGTCTGTGCCAAACATGTCTGCTGTTACTCTGGCCAGAGCACAGTACTCCAAAAGGCCTGGTCTTTGCCTATATGCTCATTAGCAAACTATAGTCTTGCAAGGGCTTTTTCCTGGCACGCCTCCCATGCAGGTCAGACGGTCTGCTCTGGGGCTGAATTTTCTGGGACAGCCAATCCTAGACAAATTGGCAGTCGTTTGAAATCTGTGCCATTTGTAGATTATTTTCCTTACAGTGGAATAATGTATTTCAGATAATTTGGAGATCTTTTTAAATCCCTTACCAGACTCATATGCATCCACAATCTTTTCTGAAGGCCTTGCAGAACTCTTTAGATCTTGGCATGATGACACCACACACCTCAATAACAAAGAGAACACCAGAGAGGGGTATAGATAAGACAGGTTCCACCTGCACTCCCTAAGCAGGTTCTAATCACTGGCACCCAATCTTGAACACCTGATCCTAGTTTTATGGATTTGAAGGAGTGATAAATGTAGGGGTATACTTTTTCCATGTGACTGATCTGTTTTTTGTTCATTTAAATTGTGACAATTACTACAAAATGTCAATTTTGTGTCATTTGATAGTGTATCAACTTTATTAATAGGCACTGTTCCAATGAGGATCAAATGTTTGCTTGTCCAAATATGTCACAAAAGCCAACAGTTTCCATGGGGTGTACTTATATTTTCACATGATTGTGTATATTTTATCTATCTATCTATATACCTATCTATCTATCTCTCTCTCTCTCTCTCTCTCTCTCTCTCTCTCTCTATATATATATATATATATATATATATATATATATATATATATATATATATATATATATATATATATATATATATATATATATACACACACTCCAAAAGGCCTGGTCTTTGCCTATATGCTCATTGGCAAACTATATATATGTAAAATTAGAAATAATATATTTAGAAGTTTATTTCTGCATAAATATGACCTAAAACATCAGCAGATTTTCACACAAGTCCTACAAGTAGATATCAAGAACCCAGTTAAACAAATGAGACAAAAATATTATACTTGGTCATTTACTTATTGAAGAAAATGATCCAATATTACATATCTGTGAGTGGCAAAAGTATATGAAAATCTGTGAAACCCAGATTCAACCAAACGTTTCCAGTAACTGTTGATCAGTCCTACACATCAGCTTGGAGGAATTTTAGTCCATTCCTCAGTATAGAACAGTTCAACTCTGGGATGCTGGTGGTTTTCTCACATGAACTACTTGCTTGCGGTCCTTCCACAACATTTCTGTTGGATTAAGGTCAGGACTTTGAATTGGCCATTCCAAAACATTAACTCTATTCTTCTTTAACCATTCTTTGGTAGAACAACTTGTGTGCTTAGGGTGGTCGTTGTCTTGCTGCATGTCCCACTTTCTCTTGAGATTCAGATCATAGACAGATGTCCTGACATTTTCCATTACAATTTGTTGGTATAATTCAGAATTCATTGTTCCATCAATGATGGTAAGGCATCCTGGCCCAGATGAAGCAAAACAGGCCCAAACCATGATACTACCACCACCATGTTTCACAGATGGGATAGGTTCTTATGCTGGAATGCAGTGTTTTCCTTTCTCCAAACATAAAGCTTCTCATTTAAACCAAAAATTCTATTTTGGGCTCATCGGTTCACAAAACATTTTTCCAATAGCCTTGTGGCTTGTCCACATGATTGTAAGCAAAGTGCAGAAGGGCAGCAATGTTCCTTTTTTTGGAGAGCAGTGGTTTTCTCCTTGCAACCCTGCCATGCACACCATTGTTGTTCAGTGTTCTCCTGATGGTGGACTTGTGAACATTACCATTAGCCAATGTGAGAGAGGCCTTTAGTTGCATAGAAGTGACCCTGGGTTCCTTTGTGACCTCACAGACTATTACACGTCTTGCTCTTGGAGTGATCTTTGCTGGTCGACCACTCCTGGGGAGGGAAACAATGGACTTGAATTTCCTCCATCTGTATACAATATGTCTGACTGTGGATTGGTGGATTCCAACCTCTTTAGAGATAGTTTTGTAACCGTTTCCAGCCTGATGAGCTTCAACAGCTCTTTTTCTGAGACCCTCCTTTGATCATTCAATGATACACTTCCACAAACATGTGTTGTGAAGATCAGACTTTGGTAAATCCCTGTTCTTTAAATAAAACAGGGTGGTCACTCACACCTGATTGTCATCCCATTGATTGAAAACATCTAACTCTAATTTCACCTTCAAATTAACTGCTAACCCTAGAGGTTCACATACTTTTGCCACTCACAGATATGTAATATAGGATCATTTTCCTTAATAAATAAATGACCAAGTATAATATTTTTGTCTAACTGGGTTCTCTTTGTCTAATTTTAGGACTTGTGTGAAAATCTGATTATGTTTTAGGTCATATTTATGCAGATATGTAGAAAATTCTAAAGGGTTCACAATCTTTCAAGCATCACTGTGTGTAGGGAAAATTAGCTGTTTAGATTAATTTGTTGAATTCTCCACCATTGTATTTAAGGAAAATCTAGATAGTTAAATTTAATTACCTATGTCTTCACCAATACATAGAGGAAAGCATTAGCTCCCAAAGAATCTTAATTATTTTAGGGAAATATTGCCAGAATCAAATTACAGCAACTAACCAGTTTATTCGTCCACCAAAACTTTTGGTGAAGATGTGCACTGATTCTGGAAGGTATTACTCTCATGGCCTTTGATTGTGATACCTTATAGTGATGATGCAATATTTCTGAGCAGGGTAACAAAATCGACAAGTTTAGGGACTCAGATTGTGAACAAATGAATCACAGAACAACTTCGCTTCAATATAGATGAGAATTTATTACACTACTCTATGACGTAAACTAATCAACTACTACACAAAGGCTTCTCTAACACATAGACACATACACGCACACATACATACACACACATGCACACACACATGTGCATGACAGAGAGGAATGGACTTTATGACAGAGGAGTAGGAGAATGCTAGCGTTACGGCAGATTATGGCTTCAAAATAGACTATCCCCTGAGTGAACCATCAATATGTTATGTGTGACCAAACTGATTATAGGCTAGCATAGGGATTCTTAACGTACTGCACCAGCTTACTAAGAGTGGGGACATGATGTCGTCGTTAGTGGAAGATGAGGAATGGGATGCCGTCAGAGGGCAGGAGGCCTGGTTGAATCGGGGATTGGAGCTGGGATGAAGTCGATAACGGTCGCAGATTAGTTTCGGCTTAAGTGTTTCTTAGGTAAAGTTACCAGCAACACTTAATAAAAGAAAGAAGCGGAGGTCTGAAAAACGGAAGATGAAATGAATGGGATTAACAAAATTAATCTTCCTCGCTGCCAGCCAGCGGGTTCACTGTGGCATGGCCTTTTAACCCTTGCTGACTATCCCAGCCCTCTAGGGGTCCTGACCTATCAGAAGTGGCCCTTTTGGGTGACTGGGGGAAAATTTAGTCTTTCCCTCCAACTAATCTGCATAGCACCTTTAGTGTCCTTGTTTAGTGTTAATTTGGTCCTTTGTCTTTGAAAGTGGACTTCGTGATGAGTTATTCAAATTTGCCATCCACTAGCATTCTGGAAGTATTACAACTGACACACAGATATCAAACATGACGTGTTTTGGCTATAAGCAACACTTTGCCAGACATACTAGATACTAATACTAGATAATAGAAGCCTAATGGCTACATTTAGGTTATACACAGGGTTAATATGGTTCACAAAGCTCACAGTTAGCTTGCTAGGAACACTAGTAAATATATACATTAATAAAACATAAGGATTGCAGTTTGGGATTATGGACATGGTTATGTGAGTGTACGGGTAATGATAATAATCAGTTTGCAAGAAAGGTGGTGTGAATACACATGTACAACAGCCTGATGATTGCAAAGTTGTGTTATAACCCTTGTATGAGAGCTTGATGCATTACAATTGGAATCCATGAGGGAAGTTACTGTGTCGGTTTCTGTCTCTGTCCTTTGTGGGTGGTGTGGAGAGCTGTTTAGACAAAGGAAGGCCTGTTAGATTTCACAGTCTCCATTTTATGACGAGGATTAATCCAGGTAAGGGGGAGCTAGCCCTTTTGTCCTTGTGCTTATCTGAGTTGAGCCGGCATTAAGGTGGTTGATCTGAAGAGATGACGGCACATATTCCCGTAGCTGATCAGAGAACTAAGGTCTGGAACGGTGTTCGCCAAGTCTGTGTCCTTTTAGAAGATGGTATGAACTTGGGGCACAGGGATTTCCACTGTGTTCCAGTATGGAGTTTCTTTCTTGACTCTTTGTGGCCTTAAAGGGGCTGGGTGAGCACCGTGTGGCAACACCCTGCCAGATGGCCTACAACGGCTGTTAGGTTTACTAATCTGTAGAAATATCAGGTCTGTTTGGCTCAATCAGTGGAATGTAGATCATTGTCTCTTATCTGCTAAGTTCTCCATGGTCTGGTTCTCTCAGGTCCTATATATATATATATATATATATATATATATATATATATATATATATATATATATATATATATATATATATATATATATATATACAGGTGCATCTCAATAAATTAGAATGTCGTGGAAAAGTTTGTTTATTTCAGTAATTCAACTCAAATTGTGAAACTCGTGTATTAAATAAATTCAATGCCACAGACTGAAGTAGTTTAAGTCTTTGGTTCTTTTAATTGTGATGATTTTGGCTCACATTTAACAAAAACCCACCAATTCACTATCTCAACAAATTAGAATATGGTGACATACCAATCAGCTAATCAACTCAAAACACCTGCAAAGGTTTCCTGAGCCTTCAAAATGGTCTCTCAGTTTGGTTCACTAGGTAAGCCACAAACATTCATTGCCAAAGAAGCTGGCTGTTCACAGAGTGCTGTATCCAAGCATGTTAACAGAAAGTTGAGTGGAAGGAAAAATTGTGGAAGAAAAAGATGCACAACCAACCGAGAGAACCGCAGCCTTATGAGGATTGTCAAGCAAAATCGATTCAAGAATTTGAGTGAACTTCACAAGGAATGAACTGAGGCTGGGGTCAAGGCATCAAGAGCCACCACACACAGACGTGCCAAGGAATTTGGCTACAGTTGTCGTATTCCTCTTGTTAAGCCACTCCTGAACCACAGACAACGTCAGAGGCGTCTTACCTGGGCTAACGAGAAGAAGAACTGGACTGTTGACCAGTGGTCCAATATCCTCTTTTCAGATGGGAGCAAGTTTTGTATTTCATTTGGAAACCAAGGTCCTAGAGTCTGGAGAAAGGGTGGAGAAGCTCATAGCCCAAGTTGCTTGAAGTCCAGTGTTAAGTTTCCACAGTATGTGATGATTTGGGGTGCAATGTCATCTGCTGGTGTTGGTCCATTGTGTTTTTTGAAAACCAAAGTCACTGCACCTGTTTACCAAGAAATTTTGGAGCACTTCATGCTTCCTTCAGCTGACCAGCATTTTGAAGATGCTGATTTCATTTTCCAGCAGGATTCGGCACTTGCCCATTCTGCCAAAAGCACCAAAAGTTGGTTAAATGACCATGGTGTTGGTGTGCTTGACTGGCCAGGAAACTCACCAGACCTGAACCCCATAGAGAATCTATGGGGTATTGTCAAGAGGAAAATGAGAAACAAGAGACCAAAAAATGCAGATGAGCTGAAGGCCACTGTCAAAGAAACCTGGGCTTTCATACCACCTCAGCAGTGCCACAAACTGATCACCTCCATGCCACGCCGAATTGAGGCAGCAATTAAAGCAAAAGGAGCCCCTACCAAGTATTGAGTACATGTACAGTAAATGAACATACTCTCCAGAAGGCCAACAATTCACTGAAAATGTTTTTTTTAATTGGTCTTATGAAGTATTCTAATTTGTTGAGATAGTGAATTGGTGGGTTTTTGTTAAATGTGAGCCAAAATCATCACAATTAAAAGAAACAAAGACTTAAACTACTTCAGTCTGTGGCATTGAATTTATTTAATACATGAGTTTCACAATTTGAGTTGAATTACTGAAATAAACGAACTTTTCCACGACATTCTAATTTATTGAGATGCACCTGTGTGTGTGTATATATATATATATATATATATATATATATATATATATATATATATATATATATATATATATATATATATATACAGTATCTCACAAAAGTGAGTACACCCCTCACATTTTTGTAAATATTTTATTATATCTTTTCATAGGACAACACTGAAGAAATGACACTTTGCTACAATGTAAATTAGTGAGTGTACAGCTTGTATAACAGTGTAAATTTGCTGTCCCCTCAAAATAACTCAACACACAGCCATTAATGTCTAAGCCGCTGGCAACAAAAGTGAGTACACCCCTAAGTGAAAATGTCCAAATTGGGCCCAATTAGCCATTTTTCCTCCCCGGTGTCATGTGACTCGTTAGTGTTACAAGGTCTCAGGTGTGAATGGGGAGCAGGTGTGTTAAGTTTGCTGTTATCGCTCTCACACTCTCTCATACTGGTCACTGGAAGTTCAACATGGCACCTCATGGCAAAGAAATCTCTGAAGATCTGAAAAAAAGAATTGTTGTTCTACATAAAGATGGCCTAGGCTATAAAAAGATTGCCAACACCCTGAAACTGAGCTGCAGCACGGTGGCCAAGACCATACAACGGTTTAACAGGACAGGTTCCACTCAGAACAGGCCTCGCCATGGTCGACCAAAGAAGTTGAGTGCACATGCTCAGCATCATATCCAGAGGTTGGCTTTGCAGAATAGATGTATGAGTGCTGCCAGCATTGCTGCAGAGGTTGAAGGGGTGGGGGGTCAGCCTGTCAGTGCTCAGACCATACGCCGCACACTGCATCAAATTGGTCTGCATGGCTATTGTCCCAGAAGGAAGCCTCTTCTAAATATGATGCACAAGAAAGCCCGCAAACAGTTTGCTGAAGACAAGCAGACTAAGACATGGATTACTGGAACTATGTCCTGTGGTCTGATGAGACCAAGATAAACTTATTTGGTTCAGATGGTGTCAAGCGTGTGTGGTGGCAACCAGGTGAGGAGTACAAAGACAAGTGTGTCTTGCCTACAGTCAAGCATGGTGGTGAGAGTGTCATGGTATGGGGCTGCATGAGTGCTGCCGGCACTGGGGAGCTAATGCCAACATGTACTGTGACATACTGAAGCAGAGCATGATTCCCTCCCTTCAGAAACTGGGCCGCAGGGCAGTATTCCAACATGATAACGACCCCAAACACACCTCCAAGACGACCACTGCTTTGCTAAAGAAGCTGAGGGTAAAGGTGATGGACTGGCCAAGCATGTCTCCAGACCTAAACCCTATTGAGCATCTGTGGGGCATCCTCAAACGGAAGGTGGAGGAGCGCAAGGTCTCTAACATCCACCAGCTCTGTGATGTCGTCATGGAGGAGTGGAAGAGGACTCCAGTGGCAACCTGTGAAGCTCTGGTGAACTCCATGCCCAACAGGGTTAAGGCAGTGCTGGAAAATAATGGTGGCCACACAAAATATTGACGCTTTGGGCCCAATTTGGACATTTTCACTTAGGGGTGAACTCACTTTTGTTGCCAGCGGTTTAGAGTTTTGTTGAATTATTTTGAGGGGACAGCAAATTGACACTGTTATGCAAGCTGTACACTCACTACTTTACATTGTAGCAAAGTGTCATTTCTTCAGTGTTGTCCCACGAAAAGATATAATAAAATATTTACAAAAATGTGAGGGGTGTACTCACTTTTGTGATATACTGTATATATTAGACAGTTAGGGCTAGTTGTTGTAATCCAGTGTAGAGGTGTGTGGAAGTAGGCTCAGGAGGCAGATGGAATGTCAGCAGAGCTCCAGGCTCTCATTTATTTTTACCTCGCTTATATTAAAGTTCAAGGGAAAAGTTCACACTCGCGTGCATGCATGTTTGTCTTGTAAGCTCCGCTAGCTATGCTTCTCTCTCTCACTCAGGTTATAGCAGTCACTTAAAGCACAAAGAAACACACATAAGTAGACTGGTGGTAATAAGACACAGATGAGAATCATCACACGTTACCCACCGGTTCAACCTGCCTCCTCTCTGTCCGCAGCTGACGCTCGACCATGCACCTGCTGCCACATTCCCCCACTGCTCGACTCAGGACGGGGAGCTGCCCAGCCTGCAGCAGACTCTCCCTCACTGAGAGCTTTCAGTTGATGTACAGAATCGTACACTTCCCCTCCACCACCTGGGGCAAAACGGCCCCACAGCCCTCTGTCTGATGCATCAGCCTGCAGAACAAAAGGGAGAGAAAGTCAGGAGAATGCAACAGCGGGCATAAAACCGGCAAAACATTTAACTGGCAAAAAGCCTGCTCACACTGCTTCATCCACTGGACCAGATCAGGTGCTCCATTTTTAGTAAGGTCAGTCAGTGGGCTGGTGATATCTGAAAAATTAAGTACAAATCTCTGATTAGAGCTAGCCAGCCCCAGGAACTGTCTTGCCCCCTTTTTGGTGTGGGTCTCAGGAATGCTGACACACCTGCCTATGGCCAAAGTGGAAGCCTAGATACCTTATTTCCACTTGTCCAATTGCACAAATCTTTAGATTTGTAATAGAAGAAATTAATATGCTGGCACAATTATATTTTTGTCTACAAAACAGTGATGCTTTGTTATGTTGTATTATGTATTGACAAGAATGCATTGGTTGTATAAAAAAATTATTCTTAAGTCACGTTTGGGTTTTTTTCAGCAAATCTAACCAGGATAGATAATGTACAAGGTACAGTTATTGAAAGTTTGGAAATGTTCTGTTACATGCCGGTGTGTCCACCCTGACACTCAACTATGGCTGGAAGAACTTTAAACAGTCTGTTCATATAATTGTTGCATGCCGTTTCTGTCAGTTCCTCAAACCAGAATTTATTTATGGCAGCAACCAAGTCATACTTTGTCGGTATAGCCTTCTTCCGAATGTAGGGATTCGGTGGGAGTCTTAACCTAGTTTATATCCTCTTCAGCAATGACTCTTCTTGCAGCAGTGTGGTTAGGGTCATTGTCCTGAAAAAAACAAAAACAGTGGTATTCTCTGAAGTTATCCATAATAAATGGGGCTCCAGTTTCTTTTATAATAGCATCCTCAAAGAAATAATGGTCCATTATCCCTTCAAGGATTGCAATAGGCCTGGGTCCTAGTCTCGATATTGCTCCCCACATATGAACTTTCAGTGGGTGCTTTGGTTTGGAGACACATCTCCCTGTCCTACAGAATGACATGGTTGCAAAGCGATCCAAACCCACTGTTGTTTCATCGGTGAAGATGAAACACAGTTGATCCTTCTAGCTGATCCATTTTTGTGCTTGCTGGAGACGTATCTCTTTGTTTTTGTCTCTGATCATGGGACAGTGTTGGGTTTTCATGTACTTCCAATCCATTCTATGCCTGATCCTCTGAATGGATCGCTCACTGATGTACACCACTTTCAGGCCACAGCTGTTTTTTCACAGAACCAGAAGTCAGTTCATCATTTTGGTTGTTGATGTTGTCAGTGGCCATAACTAGCTGTGATGTTTGATGCTTAACATGGCTCTGGGACAGTTCCATCCTTTCCCATTGATATTGTTTGACAAATGCATTAACAACCCTCGGCATTATAAATAATAAGGGTGCAATATTTTGAGTAATCTGAGTGCTAATTCTATACAGTGCAGCTCAGGTATGTACTGTAGCTACTGCTAACAATTTAGTTAAGCAGCATATTAATCCAACAAGGTAGTTGTTGCTCAACTATGATTTGTTAAAAAAAAAGAAGTTGGTGGAAAATATTGCTTTCTGTAGGCAGGGATTTAAAAGGTTTAAAAGCGATAAGTGTGGGTGGAGGATGTGAGAGCAAGCCATGTTTGCAATTGTTTGCTTTGTTCCTTTTGCCTCCTTTTCTGCTGTCACCATTACCACCCTTATCAACTCAGATCTGGAGTTTGATTTGCATTTTATCAAGCTCTGAGTTTTGCTGGAGTCTTAATTTATTTGTTAAATTGTGTCATGCTGTATACAGATTTAAAGGGCTGTAGAAATTGCATGTGGGTAAAATGATTTGTGATATATTAGTAATATTGATTTGTGAAATATTAGTAGTATTGTTAGTCTGTCACATCATTTAGTATATTATGCTAAATGTTTAATATAAAATAACTGAACAACAGTAATATCAAAGCCTTCTTTGACAGAATGTGTATTTATGGTTTCCTACAGGAAACTGTGGCTTTAGTGCAATGTCTGTTGCCTGACTATGACTTTCAAAAAGGAAGAATGACTTTTTCTGGTAGCAGACATGCTTTTGATGCCCTAATGTATAAGAGCCACAATCATTCTTTGTTTAATGCTTTTTTTTTTTCAATTTGATTTGTGTATAAATGCATATTCCATGAGTCTGCTGTGCTCGTGCAGGATATGGAAGAATTGGCTGTTTGGCCAGGAATCAGATGTGCTTGCTGACTCTGCTGCCTTGCAGGTGGAGAACGTGACCAATGGCGAGAACAACATTTTGAAACAGCGCTCGCAGCAACACTATCATAACCCACAAGCGGTCCAAGATCCAATCACACATGCTCAGGAGCCAGCTAGCTCACCCATGGTAAGACTCCAGCACTTATTGTTCACTCTTATGCCATGTCTAATAAGGAGAGCAGTTTTATCTGTGAATCGGACTCCTTACACATTTTCAGTTCAATTCAATTTCATTTGTATAGTCCATTAATAACAATAGACTTAATTTGAATTATCTCAAGGACAGGGCACAACCCCGCACTATAACAACTGCACAATAAGAAGGAGTAGTGGAATATTTAAAATTCAACTCAATTTAATTTAATTTAATTTGTATAGTGCTTTTAACAATGGACATAAAGCAGCTTTAAGCAGGTTGTCACGGTACCGAAATTTCAGTAGTCGGTACCAGTACCAGTAAAATTCCACGGTACTCTGTACCAATTTCAGTACCTAAGCAAAACAGAAAAACATGTTAATTGAACAACACACTTTTATTAATAAAATTAAATATCAATATAAAATGTATTTTAAAAAACTGTATACTTAAAGTATTTCTTTCAAGTAAGTTTTTTTTCCACAAGTAATTAAAGGTATAAAAAAATATCATAATTGAACAACACACACTTCTTATTTATAAAGTTAAATATTAAAATAAATTAAAACAAATGTATATGTATATTTAAAGCCTTAGGCTTTTTCCCTTCACACAAATAATAACTAAATAAATTTCAAGCAAAAAATACAAACTATGTAAAAAAAAATTTAAAAAAAGTTTCTGAAATGAAACACTTGCCACTCGTTAGGAACCGTTACCCACAGACTTTTAAATTGAAGTGTTGAAACTCATTCCTAAAGCAGCATATCATATTTTTCAGAATTTCATTGGCTATACGATGCGCCAGTCATCCACATAAATGATGATTGACAATCAACAATAGGCTCAAACTTTTCACAAAGGAAAGGGGGAAGGCACTTACCTTCAACATGGACTCTCATTGGCTGTTGAAGGCTATGGACAGAACATGGAAGCTCCTATTGGTTCAAATGTCAATTGACAGGGCAGAGTGCAGCGGTCATTTTCATGTCAAGACCTCAGCAATGTTTGCAACTGCACTGGAGTTATAACAGAGAAAACCTGAAATATTAGATTTGAAATGTCAAATCTAATGCCACAATAAAGTCCGTGGGTATTTATTGATGTAATAATGTGTTTTAGACTAAATATTTTTACTTAATTGATTTGTTTGGACCTTTGCCAGTGTAACAAGAATGGTTTTGTCAGGATGTTATGGATGAGGCTTCATACATGAGTTGCCTCAATTTTGTAAGGGCTTGTTTGTATGGACTGACAGAGACATTGATTGTAGCTGCTGTTCTGATTGTATCTTGAAAAGGTTTATATCAAAGGAAGCACAACAATCTTTGCTTTCCAAAGATATATTGCATGAGTACCTACGTAGACACAGCAGCTGTGTACATAACATAGCTTTACACATAACTCGGCGGCCTGCCGGCGGGGCGAGCATGTTTTTAAAAGAAATAAATGGTTAATAAGGACAAATGACTGCATTAGCGTTACACGCGCATATGCTAACCATTAAGTAAGCAAAAACGAAGATGTTTTTTGCGATCTATTAATCTATGCTACAACATCCATAATGCAACCGCTACCATAATTTGAAACTCACCTGCTTCAACTCCTTGAATAAATCTGGGTGTCGGTCTTTAAGGTGCTTTAATAGGTTTAATGTGTTTCCTCCTTTTGTCACAAAACTTCGATTACACTGTTTGCAAATAGTTTTTTGGTTATCGATTATGTTTCCTTTGTGATCTGCCTCAAATCCAAAGTATTTCCATACGTGGCTCTTTGCACCTTTCCTGTCCACAAGCATTTCTGGATTTGGAGCCACTGCACCAGCAGCACCGCGGTCACCATGTCTTCTTGTTGCACGGTGCACCTATGAAAAGTTCCCGACTGACTACCGCATCAGTACCGGGTTGGCCCGGTACTACCGGTACTTGTGAAAATTTGGTACCGTCAACGGTTTTTTTTAGTACCAACCGAAGTACCGGTACTTTTTCCTTCAAAATAATGAAATTAAATGTTTCTACATTTTAAAAAAAATACCGTAAAGAGCAGTAAACAGTAGTAAATGAAACAAAGTCAATATTTGTTGTGACAAAAAAATTAAAATAGTAGTTTCCGGTACAATTAGTGCAGTTTTATAAGGAAATTAGTTGTTAGGTTTTATTGAGCATCTTGCAGAACCAGCCACAGTTCTTCTGGAGACTTTGACTTTCGCACTTGCTTCTTATTTTTGCAGCAAAACCCAGCAGCCTTCATTGTGTTTTTTGTCTGAAAAGTGTCTCTTACGTAATATGCTGCTTTAATGACATACAAACATTTTTCTGTAACATTTCATTTTGTGCTAGAAAACTAATGTTTGGGAATCTAAAATGTTTTTTGTACTGAATTGATAATGTAGAAGTACTAAAATAAAATAAATCTAACAATACATACATACATACACGCAATGGGTATAGAAAAGAATCACACCCCTTTTAAAATAATCATATTTTGTTGCTTTTCAGCCTGAAATGAAGACATACACAGTTTTTATTTTATCCAGGTGTATTTACTCAGTGCAACTTATAACATCCAAGTGAAATATATAACGCCGACATGTCAGGAAAAAAAATAAAGTAAAAAAACAATCAGTTTTTTTCAGAATCATCCAAAAACAGTTGGAAAAAGTATCACCCCCTTGCTTTAATTTGCCTTAGTTTTTTAATTACAGCCTTTAGACTGTTGGGATATGTCTCTACTAACTTTGCACATCTAGACTTTGCAATATTTGCCCACTCTTCTTTGCAGAACTGCTCAAGTTCAGTTAAATTTGATGGTGACCGTTTGTGGACTGCAGTCTTCAAGTCATTCCACAGATTTTCAATGGGGTTTAAGTTTGGGCTCTGACTAGGCCATGCAAGGACATTCAACTTTTTCTCCTTCAACCACTGTGGTCAGTTTTGCTGTGTGCTTTGGGTCATTGTCATGTTGGAAGGTAAACCTTCTTCCCATTGACAACTTTCTGGCAGAGGGCAGCAGATTTTCTTCAAGAATTTGACGGTATTTTCCATCTATCCTGACAAGTGCTCCAGTCCCTGCTGCAGAGAAACGGGATATTACCATCTCCATGCTTTACTATAGGAATGGTGTTATTTGGATGATGAGCTGTATTGGATTTCCGCCAGACATATCGTTTGGTGTTGAGGCCAAGTAAGTCAATTTTAGTCTGACCATAACACCTTTTTCCATGTGGCCTCAGAATCTTCCAGGTGCGTTCATGTGGCCTTTCTTGAGGAGTGGCTTTTTTCTTGCAACCCTCCCATACAAGCCACATTTGTGTAGAATTTCTGATATTGTTGTCACATGTACAAAATGACCACTCTTTGTCATAAAATCCAGCAACTGCTTCAGAGTTGCTGTTGGCTTCTTGGTAGCCTCTCTGACCAGTTTCCTCCTGGTTCTCCAGGGGATTCATGTAATTATAACCAAACTTGGTCAACATTATGGCAAGACAATGAGGATGCAGAATTGTGAAGGGATTTTTAATATCTTGAATGGTTTTGACATGACGAGGCAATAAATTTATAGTGAAACAAGGGAAACAGTGAGTGTCTCATATCTAATGCCTGCAATGAGTGATTTAGATGAAACTTGAGCTGTATGTTTGGTACTGGGGGCTGATCACATGGATGTGACTACTATGTGAGTCACGGTCGTACAACTGGCAGCAGAAAGTGTGTCACTTAAAACAGGCTTTCAGATTGTCTTCTTATATTTACCGGAATCGCTTCAAACTTGGTCAGAATAATGTCGAGACATGGCTGATGTCAAATTGCAAAATGATTCTTGATATCTTAAATAGTGTTGCCGTGGTAATGCATCAAACTTTAATAGTCTTTTTTGTATTTTCGAGTGTTTTTGAGGCTCTTAGCATGCTTAAAATTTCATGAAAGTGAGCAGAGTTGTTGGCTGTTAGGAGTAGGCAAAAGCTAAGACATGGGCATGGAAGAGGGACTCTATAGCGCCTCTTTTTGACTAAAGTGGTGGGGTCAGTTTTACCTACAGTCACCAAACTCGGTACATATATTGATCTCATCAAGCTGGACAACTTTCAAAATGACAGTCATTAGCGCCGCCCAAGAGGAAGTTGGCCATTTTGGATTTAATGTGGATTTTTTGAAAATTGCAGGCTCTGCTTTTTAAATTCTCCTCCTAGGGGAGTCATGTGATTGTCACCAAACTTGTTCAACATTATGCCAATACATTTCAGATGCTAAATTTCGAAGAGATTTTTGATATCTCAAACGGTTTTGCCATGACAAGGCAATAAATTTATGGCAATTAAAGGGAAACAGGAAGTGTCTCATATGTTCAGCATGCATTGAGTGATTTAGATGAAACTAGAGCTGTATATATGGTCATGGGGGCTGATCACATGGATGTGACTATTGTGAGTCACGGTCTTAGTGCCACCAACTGGCAGTAGGAAGTGTCACTTAAAACAGACTTTTAAATAGTCTTCATATATTTACCTGAATCGCTTCAAACTTGGTCAGGATATTGTTGAGACAAACTTAAACATTTTTTTTGTATTTTTGAGTGCTTTTAAGGTTCTTAGCATGCTTAAAATTTCATGAAAGTCGGCACACATGTCAGAGTTGTTGGCCGTTAGGCATAGGCAAAAGCTAAAAGATGGGCATGGAGGGGGGGCTCTGTAGCATCCCCTTTTGTCTAAAGTGGTGGGGTCAGTTTTGCCTACAGTCACCAAACTTGCTACATATATTGTTCTCAACAAGCTGGACAACTTTCAAATTGATGTGGCTATTGTGAGTCACGGTCATAGTGCCACCAACTAGCAGCAGGAAGTGTGTCACTTAAAACAGACTTTTAAATAGTCTTCATATATTTACCTGAATCGCTTCAGACTTGGTCAGAATATTGTTGAGACAAGCCTGATGAATAATTGCAAAAGGAGTCTTGATGTCTTAAATAGTGTTGCAGTGGCACTCGATTCAGCATGCATTGTTTTCATACACCCACCACGTGGCGATGGCACCCTAGTGCTTGGGCCCGTCATCACTGCTTGCAGCTATATTTTTATATCGTTTCCTCTTGGACATGTGAAGCCACAGCATCATTGAACGAGTGCTTGAATGTTTGTAGGATTTATATGGATTCATTATTGTTTTTCTTTTGTGATACTTTCCTAGCCTTTTTCAACAGCTTCTTTCAGTTGTTGTTACTCCCTTCAGTGCCCTCTTCAGTCTCCTCTTCAGGAGGTGAAATGCATGCTCAATTGGGTTAAGGTCTGGTGATTGACTTGGCCAGTCCAAAACATTAAACTTTTTTCCCCCAATGAAGACCTTTTTTGTGTTGGCAGTGTGTTTTTGGTCATTGTCTGCATGATGAAATTCGTTGCTTTTCCAAAACATTCCGAGGGGACTGTATATCATCTAATGCTCCACATAAACCAAGACTAATAATAAACACAGCCAATCATTTTTACTGAACCAAGACAGCTAAAAGGATTTTTTTTTCTCCCGTACTTTTGAATTCAAATATTGGCCATTGGTCCGCCTTCCTGTTTATCAGATTCTCCTCATAAGTATGAGCATCAAAAGACTGTTCTAAAATCAGGTCAACAACATCAGTTTCTGCCATTTCGTGCCAAAAGCAACTAAGCTGCTAACTGAAGAAGGCAGTGACAGAGTTATAAACAACAAATAATGAAACAGAACATTGTTCTTATAGTTTATTTACAGTATTTAAAAATAACACCACTACTGCAGGCTCCAAGCGATTCTGACTGGCGCTGATAAATTTGACATGTCAGTCATGTTCGTTACTGTTTTGATGATTGGTAATTGGTTATGTGGTTTTGACCCTTCAGAGGTTTCCCAGTCATAAGAAAAAGCCATGCATCTAAGCAGGACAAGTGAAGAGTGCACTGTCCAAGGAACATCTAAAGGGCTATTCAGATTACTTTTATATGGGGAGCTGGGGTAATGTAATAATTAACAGAGCTTCTCTGTGATTTTGATCCCGTGCGAACTGGTCATGTCAGTTACTTTTCTGGACTTTTTCCAGACTATGTGTTCCTGAGCCGGTGAAGATTACAGTGTCTTTTACCTTCTAGAAAACGGCCTGTGAAAATAACCTCAGGTTAAGGATAATGCCCTCTATGTATTTTTTTAGGTAGTCGATTCGTTCTCTACATTTAGTCCAGTCCACAAACGCCACTTTGACAGAGGGACATTTATCGCAAACTTCCCGAAAAATCTCCTCCCAAACCGAATGATTATGTATCATTTGTTCAAACAGCATTTGATAACATCATTCTCCCCAAACTGAAACTAAACATAAAGTTTCAGCTCTCATCCAGTTGTGGCTTTTCTTTTGCTTCGTTGGTGCTATGTTGTATTATCAAACAAAATATTATATAGGTAAAGAGCTGAGATTAGGAGCACTCCCTTTAAGGGAGTGTTCCTAATCTCAGCTCGTTACCTGTGTAAAAGACACCTGGGAGCCAGAAATCTTGCTGATTGATAGGTTATCAAATACTTATTTCACTCATTAAAATGCAAATCAATTTATAACTTTTTTGAAATGTGTTTTTCTGGATTTTTTTATTATTATTCTGTCTCTCACTGTTAAAATACACCTACCATTAAAATTATAGATCATTTCTTTGTCAGTGGGCAAACGTACAAAATCAGCAGGGGATCAAATACTTTTTCCCCCTCACTGTAGATATTTTGGTAAGAATTCATTGCTGAATTTTAATGAAATGTTAGGGGAAGATGGGCTTAAAGCAGTAATCAGATCAGAGAATCAGCTCTGTGTCTCATCTGGTGTTTTTTGCTCCCTCGGTTAATTGCAAGTGTTAAAATAGCTAGAGAGCCATGTTTGTATGAGAAACTGCTTACCACAATTCTACATCTAAGAGTCCACAATACAGCATCATGACCTCCCAGACACACACATGCTCAACCTACACAGGATGCACATCCTGCCAGCAGTTGTTTAGTCATGAGCTGCTGCTATTATGATATATCCTGAGTGCTTGCTTAAGTAAGACAGTGAATCAACAAAGTAGTCAGGCCTTAGAAAGAGTTTTAAGTTTTAAGACTTCATTATTTAAAGTATAAATGTTGTTGTTGTTGTTATGCAACAGCATGATATTTAGTGGGATTGTAACTTTACCCACACCAAGATCTGCTGTCATTAACATGATTTGTAGACTGTAAGAATTACTATATAGCACACAATAGATAGGTAGATACACAATCTCAATAATATATGCAGTATTCATTGGCACCCTTGGCAAAGATGGGTGAATGGGGAAAAAATCTGGATAATTAGCTTAATCTCTCACTGAAGATATGAAGAAAATGTAACTGAGGCACATTCCCAGCTATATTATAGTTTTTTGTGTTCACCTGAGTGTTTAGGTACTCTTAAGTGTAAGCGGTCTTCCATGACTTCCTGCTTCACTAAAGTATAATTATGACGTGACACAGAGGCCAAATTCCCTTAGTCATTGATCGACATTAGAGAATACCTATGCAAAATAAATATGTGGTGATGGCACACGTTCTAATAATGTTAGTAGAGTTGAACGCCAATTGAAGTTTTAATAGCACTGCTTGCAGTATGCCCCTGTGTAAAAAGAATAGGTGGCTGTGGGCAGGAGTGCACCTGTAGTGCAAATGTCACATCAGTTTTGTACGATATTTCTATTTGCTAACATTGTTTAAACAAACTTGGTTGCCCGAAAAGCAAAAGTGAGTGTAATTTATGAAACCCAAGTAATTTTTCACCTGTTAAATGAAATCCAAGAAGGGGAGAGAGCCAGTTAGAGCAAAGCACTTGCACTGTGGAACCCTGCTTACATTACAATATTGCAATGTGGCAAAAAACATATTGTCTTTAAAGTTATACTGGTATTATGGTAAATGACATTATATTTCCCACCCCTACATATCAAACCATGCTAGCAAAATGACCCCTTTACAGGGCAGCATAACAGGGCCACTAGTTGTCACCCTTTAGTATATACTGATGCTTAGTATATTTATGGTATTAATGTGATATCTTTGATTTGCAGTGTTTTTTACAATCCAGAACTCAAATAGAGATTTTACTTGTTCAGTGTTGAAAAATGTGTTGATGTAGTATTACACTAAAGTCATGTCTGTAAAAGTGGCAAAAGTCAACAGATACTAGGACCAAAAAAGTACAAAAAAGATAGAAAAGCACAGTGGAAAAGTAAATCGATTATTTTTTTGTATAGAATACAAGATGCTCATAGTATAATGTGAGGTGGTCAGACTGATTCAGTCCTCCTCTGTCTAAATATCTGGTTCATTACACCCTGTAGCGTAGCTGATGTGGGTAAGTTCTTACTATCAAATTAAATATTAAATATTATGATTATTTTAAGGATGAACTTATCTACTAAAGAGACATGTATTAATGCTTGTTGCATCATCAAGATAAGTAATAATTTGCCTAGTATCTGAATATTTGATTTAGATTAAATTGCATGAATCTGATAGTTTGTAGAACTCATTTGTGGCAGGGGGGAGACATACACGTCAAACACAAACTTTAACATTAAAATTAAATTCAGTAAAGTTTTTTTTTATACAGTCCCTTCTAAAAGTATTGGAATGGAAAGGTCGATACTTTTGTTTTTGCTATATACTAAAGACATTTGGTTTTGAGGTCAAAATATGAATGAGATGATAGATCAGAATTTCAGCTTTCATTTCTTTATATTTACATCAAGATGTGCTAAACAACTTAGAACACGACACCTTTTGTTTGAACTGTGATCAGAAATATTGGAACATGTGCCTGACAAGTGTTTCTTGTTGACCAGGTGTTCCCTGTTAGATTGATTGTTTAAACAATTAATAGCTCTGAATGTCTACACTTGGTTTGAGCCCTGGGATTGTGAAGACTGTATATGTTGTTAAAAAGAATAAACTAACATAAAGCTGAGAAAAGAGGGAAACTCGATCAGTGCCATTGCACAAGCATTGGCCAGAGCCAATGCAACAATTTGGAATGCCCTGAAAGAAAGAAACTGCTGGTGCACTAACAAACCAGACATGGAACAGGTTGGCCAACGAAAACAACAACAGTTGATGACAGAAACATTGTGAGAGCTGTAAAGAAAAACCCACAAACAACACTCAGTGACATCACCAACCTCCACAGGGCAGGAGTAAAAGTATCACAAACCCACTATTTGAAGAATGCTTTCCAGAAATACAGTGGCCATACAACAAGATACAAACCACTCAACATTCTGGAACCAAAATTAACCTCTACCAAAATTATGGAAAGGCCAAAATGTGGAGAAAAAAATTTATCTACTCATGATCCAAAACATACGAGCTCATGAGCCAAGCATGATGGAGGTAGTGTCATGGCTTGGGCTTGCATGGCTGCTTCTGGAATGGGCTTACTAATATTGATGATGTAATTCATGATGGTAGCAGCAGAATGAATTCAGAGGTCTAAAGGAACATTGTCTGCCAATTTACAGTGAAATATATCCAGTCTGATTGGGAGGAACTTCATCATACAGCATGACATTGACCCAAAAGTCACTGCCAACACAACAAAGGCCTTCATCATTGGAAGTTTTTAGATTGGTCAAGTCAATCACCAGACCGTATCCCAATTGAGCATGCATTTCACCTCCTAAAGAGGAGACTGAAGGGAAAACCCCCCAAAACAAACAAGTGAAAGAAGCTGTGGAAAAGAAGAATGCAGCAGTTAGGTGATGCCCCAGGTCATCGGCTTATAGCATTTAGCATGCTTGATGCAGTTATTGCAAGCAATGGATATGCAACCAAATATCGATTATTTACTATAAGTTTATCTACTTTTGTTTACCTAAACATTGGGTGGTCTGCCACCAAAGGTGCTCATGTTCTAAGTTGTTTAATACATCAAGATGTACATATAAGGAAATAAGCTGAAATTCTGATCTATTGACTCTTACTCATCTTTTGATCTCAAACGTCTTCACTGAATAGCAAAAACAAACAAATTGGCCTTGCTGTTCCAATACTTTCAGAGGGGACTATATAGGGCTTTAAAGAAATGCTGGTGTAAATTTGTAATTACATCCCTAATGAGCATGTCTGAGGCAACAGTGGCAAGGAAAAACTCCCTGAGATGACATAAGGAAAAGACCCAGACCCAAAAGAGCCAGACTCTTCTGGGTGACATTGGCTAGTGCAATTATAAGTCATTACTCTTCTAAAAAATTTGTTACATTATATGGCCAATGGTTTATACATGTGACCATAGCTCCCATATGAGGATCTTCTCCAAACTGTTGCCAAACTCTGGAATGGGATGTTCAAAAAGCATATATGGGTATGATGGTCAGGTGTCCACAATCTTTTGGCAATATTTAGTGACTATGTGGCAGAAAGTTTGTGGACACTTGATACCATCACGCCCATATGTGCTTTTTGAACATCCCATTCCAGATTTAGTGATGGTGACTTGCCCACAAAGTCTTGGCCTCAAAGTGTATAATGCCAGATCCTTGGTTATCTTTTTTTCTGTCAGCTTATCAGTAGGGATGGGGTGGAATCCTGGTTGTCTTGCAGATAACCTCAAGTAAATTTCAAAGGTGTGGGCATTTACAGGTGCATCTCAAAAAATTAGAATATTGTGGAAAATGTTGTTTTTTTTTTTCTTCCAATTTGCGTTGCAGTTGGCAGGCATGTAAAAGGATGATGTCATTTTCTTGCAAGAGAGGTGAAGCAACTGTGTCATAGAAATAGGATTCACTTCACATTTAAAGGTACTGAAGAATTCACATCTCTCTTACAGGGAAAATAGATACTCTTCATCTGACATAAGAGTTTATGTTCACTACGGATAGTGTACTAGGTTTTACATTAACTGACTAATTGACTAAATGACAAGGCGATTTCATACTGCAGGATGTGTCTGTCAAAGCCCAAAAAGTGTGCAGATACAGTGCAAGAGGAATACATTAACCACCCAAGCTTTTTTTAGCTGTCTTTTTCCCTGTCATTTTTCTCTTGGTTTACCAGCAATTTATGCTTTGTCAATGCTGTTTATGCCTAAGGCCTTTTTAGATGGTCACCAGCATTTATTCTCTCTGATCAATAAATATGCTCCCCCTTCTTGGTTTGAAGCAGTCAGCCAATAGCGCTAATGCAGTCCCCCACCCTGGTGTTCCTTACACTGTGCACCCTACACAGATGATGTCATTCTTTTTCTGCCAGGCTCCCCTCCCTCTCTCTCACTCTCCTGGTTAGACATGTGTTATTGCTGGTGGATACAATCGATAGGAGTGTTTCCTGGGGGAGCTGCTGGGGCGTTGCAGCCAGGGATGCACACTCAGAGACTGCATACAGCAGCTTCAGAGGTGGATACACGCACACCGCATTTGCTGCATTTACAAAGAGGGAAGTATGTAACATGGTGTGTGGTGTCTGTTTCATGGCAAAGAAGAGAAGAGGCTAAAGCTGGATTTGAATATTAATTCAGGGCCAGTGGAATATTTTTGGATTCTTTCATTTTCTCCACTGCAGTGTGCAGCTGCACAGCTGATCTTCAATGACTTAACTGAACCTCCACAAGTGCTGCAATGCTTTAGAAGCACACTGGATTTTGCTCTCCTCCTAGGGAGGAAATGGACTAATTTTTCTCTCAAACATCTGAAGTATTTTATGTTTCCAGAAGTGTTTTATTTAATGCTACTTGCTTGCTCTTTATATTCTAGTTTATTGCAAATGGTGAGGGGAAGATAGTTGCTCATTTCTCTCTCTTTAATGAAAGTGGAAAGTTTTTCTTGCAGCTTGGGAAATGGCTTTCCTCGTCCGTTGCTATGCCAACTGCTTGCAACCATGGTCCTCCAAAGTAAGTGACGTAATCCTTCAGTAGCCAGCTCTGTCATGTTATGTTGAATTGTGTGTGTATGCATATGTAGCTGGGTTCAGTGGCCCCTATTCATTTGAACTGTGTATGATCAGAGCTGTGGAGAAAATGAACATAAGCACATGAACACAGAGGTCATAGGGTTACATATGGACCCTTTGTTTGCACTCTTTTGGTGATAGTTCTGAAGCAACCAAATAGCCTTAAGCACTTTCCTCACAATTTCTTTCCTGCAATGTACATCTGATCTTTGATTACTGTAGTTCAGTTGTATGCTTTCTTTTCTACAGTGTTTTGCTCACTAAAATACATATAACCTAGTATTACAAAGAATATTAGAAATAATGTTTATATATATTATATTATATTATATTATATTATACTATACACAGTTAAAAGAATGAAATCATAATATTCTGCAGTATCAGTATTAAGATGTGATTGGGTTTGGGTACCTTCACCAAATCCTCCACAGTCCTCATTTAGACATTTGGCCCAAACGCTATCCCATTTTATTTTGTTTGACCTACTAGCAGGGGAAAGCAGGTTCCACCTGCATAAATGAAGACTTGTTTTAAGTAAATGATATGCATATGCTGGTACATTCAGACACGGTTCATGTAAATTATATATGTGGTAAATTGAGTCACATAAATGTTATGTAAATAAAGGAGTCTTGTTTCCACACAACAGAAGCTAATTTATCAAATGATAGATCATATTTGATGAGTGAAATTAGTAGCATTTTGTAAATACATAAATAGTTAGTTTGTGGCACTAACCAAAGAATTATAATCTTACATAACTTCAACGTCACCACCACTAAGCTTCCGACAACTCTTTCAATCTTTATTTAAAAAACACTAGAATTGGAAAATACTATAAACTGATAAATCTACAACTTGGAAAATTTGAGTTGGAATAGGTTGCAAGAGCGTGAGAATAAACACAATAAGGCTGTAGTAAGTTAGTTTTCCTGTTCGCCGTGCTGACCTTTAATGTCCCCGACAAACTCTGTAGTCCCATTTAGCCACTTGTTAGCAACCGCCTTTTCCAAGACTCATAAAACATAAATAAAACATGAAAATATCTTGAGCTTTTGTTAACCACAGACCTTATTTCAGGCATTTAACCAAAAACCCATCCATCCATCCATTTTCTGTACCGCTTATCCTACACAGGGTCACAGGGAGCCTATCCCAGGGAACTTAGGGCACGAGGCAGTTTGGTCTGAATACGCTAAAGTGCTACAGATATAGCCTCACGTCCATTTCTCCATGCTCATCGTTGAATTCATTTGCCTGTTATTTGAGAATGGTTTTGTCTAACAAAAAGCTTCTAATAACTTCGAGTCAAATATGGTGAAGATCCAATGAACTGTCTAGGACAAGTTAGAAAAAGTAGGTTTTTCAGAAAATTCAAAATGGCGGAAAATCTCGTCAGGCAGAAATTGAAACCATGGTATGCATTTGACTCAGCACGACCCAAGGAATCAGAGCAAACAAGAAGTTTGTTTCTATCCCTTAAAGTTCAAACTTTATTAGCATAATCATGAGTGCAAATTTCAGCTGTTGTTGGCGGTAGAGGCTTCGAAATAGCACCTCCAAATTTGCTATTGTAACATTTCAGACTGTCCCCTATATGTGTGCCAAATTTCATAACTTTCCTATGTATGGTTCTAAGGGCTGCCATAGCCTCAAGAGCAGAAAAATAATAATAAGAAGAAGACGAAGACAACAACGACTAATGATTACAATAGGTGACTACACACTTGTGGTGCTTGGCCCCTAATAATAATAATAATAATAATAATCCCTACAGAAAAAACAGGGTTTCAGTTCTTCGCGCTTGAACCCCTAATAAAAATCAATACAAAAATAGGGTTTCAGTGCTTCACACTTGAACCCCTAATAAAAATAAAACACACAGTCACTATATGGTGCCTGCACACCTTTGGTACTTGGTCCTCTAATAAGAAAACATAGAATCATTAAAGGGTTCCTACCCACTTACATTAAATTTACAGCATACGCCCTTATCCAGGGCAACTTGCATTTATCTCATTTATACAACTGAGCATTTGAGGGTTAAGGGCCTTGCTCAAGGAGTGGCAGCTTGGCAGTGCTGGGGTTTGAACTCATGACCTTCTGATCAGTAGTCCAACGTCTTAACCACTGAGCTACCACAGCCCATGCCTGTGGCACTACCACTTCAGTGCTTGGACCCCTAAAAATGCAGGACTTCTAAAGAGAAACAAGAACAGGGTAAAAGATGCCTCTCCTGACTCAGATGTAATTTTCTTGGTTTGCAGTATACCCCAAGAGGCTTTTTCTAAATGTGTACTTAACATGGAACATGTTATTAAAGTGATGAAGTTACAGAGCCAGGGGACTGAATCATCATAAATTCGTACAGCTTTTGCAAGGCACTGATGCAGAACATGACGACCTGTTCTATCACTTTTACATTCATTGGCTTAGCCATGGTACTGAAACGGGAGTGGAAATTGTTTGCACAATGAAGGCAAAACCAGGAATTGTCAGAAATGGCTGTGTGATGTGTTGATATTTTAGGCTATTTGAGTTATTTAAATTAAAACTACAGGGGATAAGTTTGCACATAAAATGTACAACTAAGTCAAAACATGCAAGTCAAAGTTGTTGCTATTTACCAAGCAGGAGGGTTACGGGTCATTCATTCACTGTGTGACACTGTGCTCAGGGAAAAGTTTGACACATCCAGTCTGCTGGAGCTCAGAGTAGGTTGGTGCTGTTCGACTCCCCTTATCATGACTGAATGATGCATGCTTGTCTGCCATACTGTGGATCGCACCTTGAGAAATGGTATCAGATTTTGAGAAGGTAAGAAGGATGGATCAAGTCTCAAACCTCCATAACTGAACAGTTGATAACTTCAGTTTGATACAAGAAACGTAAAGTTAAAACTCTAATGATGCTCATACTCTAGTTGCTTTTTAACACTTTATAGCATACAGTTATAGTTAACACTTTATAGCATACAGTTATAGAAGTGAAATATTTTATAATCACACTATCCAGAGTTACCCAGATGAGGATAGGTTCCCTTTTGAGTTCCCTTTTGAGTTCCCTTTTCTTCCTCTTGTCACCTCAGGGAGTTTTTCCTCATCACCGTCACCTCTGGTTTGCTCATTAGGAATACATTTCAATTTAAATTTCATATCTGGATTTCTGTAGATTTGCTTTGTGAGAACAGAATTTCAGTCTGTAAATAGTTAGGATTTCACAGTTGTTTCTTTTTTTTTTTTTTTGATAAGCTTATGTTACTTGATAAAAAAATGTATGACTGACTGGAAATGTTAGTGAAATTACATTGTATCCTATGGTCTGGGAATGGAAAACATACAGTGGGCTTTGTTTATCAATCTTTTAGTAATGTTTGTGTAAATGTTTCTTTAGGCCAAACCAAACAAAAAATTCCTGCCAGATTTGCAAACGTTTTGGAAGAACTCATTTTCTTCGTACTTGTATGCATATCTTGAGCAATGCCAATTACTACTAAAGTGAACAGGTGATTTACATTTATTGACCCCAACAAAACCATAAAGCTTAGAGAGAACTGGAAGCACAAAATTATGTTTAAACGGAAAAAACTAATAATTTTTCCAAGACAGACGTTGATGTTATTTTGAGTCTCATGTATGGCAACAAAAATATTTATTATTTAGCAGCATAATAACATCTAAAAAAGCTAAAACCTGGAGCCAAATGACAGAAAAAAGGTGAATTAAGTTGAGATCTGGAGGCCAAGTCAACACCTTTAACTCTTTGTCATGTTCCTCAAACCATTCCTAAACAATTTTTGCGCATTATACTGCTGAAAGAGGCCACTGCCATTTGGGAATACCGCTGCCATGGAGGGGTGTACTTGGTTTCAACAGTGTTTAGGTAGGTGGTACGTGTCAAAGCAACATCCACATGATTGCCAGGACCCAAGGTTTCCCAGCAGAACATTGCGCAGAGCATCACACTGCTACCGCCAGCTTGCCTTCTTCCAATAGTGCATCCTGGTGCCATCTCTTCCCCATGATGTAAACGAAAACATTATTCATCAGACCAGGCCACTTTCTTCCACTGCTTCATGGTCCAGTTCTGATGCTCACATGCCCATTGTAGGCGTTTTCGGCGGTGGACAAGGGTCAGCATGGGCACTCTGACTGGCTCTAAGCAGCCCCATATGCAGCAAGCTGCGATGCACTATGTGTTCTGACATCTTTCTATCATAGCCAGCTTTAACTTTTTCAGCAATTTGTGCTACAGTAGCTCTTCTGTGGGATTGGGCCAGACGTGCTAGCTTTCGCTCCCCATGCGCATCAGTGAGCCTTGGGCCCCCTTAACCCTGTCGCCAGTTTACCGGTTGTCCTTCCTTTAACCACTTTTGGTAGGTACTAACCACTGCATACTGGGAATATCCCAAACGACCTGGTGTTTTGGAGATGCCCTGACGCAGTCGTTTAGCCATCACAATTTGCCCCTTGTCAGAGTCGCTCAGATCCTTATGCTTGTCCATTTTTCCTGCTTCCAACAAATCAACAGAACTGACTGTTCACTTGCTGCCTAATGTAGCACATGACAGGTGCGAGTGTAACAAGATAATCAGTGCTATTGACTTCATCTGTCAGTGGTTTTAATGTTATGTCCGATAAATGTACACACACACACACACACACACACACACACACACACACACACACACATGCACCGTCATGTCCATAAGTATTTGGACAGTGACAAAGAACTACTTACTTTTGCTCTGTACACCACCACAATGGATTTGAAATGATGCAATCAAAATGTGATTGAAATGTAGACTTTCTGCTTTACTTTAAGGGGTTTAACAAAAATATTGCATTAACTGTTTAGGAATTACAGCCATTTTTTTGAGAGTACCTCCATTTTCACAGGCTCAAAAGTAATTGGACAATTGATTGATAAACAGTGTCATGGCCAGGTGCAGCCTGTTTCCTTGTTATTTCATGACGCATTAAGGAGATAAAACGTTTTTAGTTGATTCCCAGAATTGAATTTGCATTTGGAGCTGTTCATGGGAACTCTCAATATGTGGTCCAAAGAGGTGTCGATGCAAGTGAAGGAGGCCATCATTAGGCTGAAAATAAAAAAAACCCAAAACAGACCTATCCGAAAGATATCAGTAACTTTAGGAGTGGCCAAATCAACAATTTGGTAATTTTTAAAAAATAATGAATGCACTGGAGAGCTCAGCAACAACAAAAGGCCTGGAGGACCACGGAAGAAACGTAATGTGGATGATCACAGGATTCTTTCCTTGTTGAAGAAAAACCCTTTCACAACATCTAGCCAAGGCGAAGAACACTCTGGAGGGCGTAGGCGTATCATTGTCAAAGTCTACAATCAAGAGATGACTTCATGAATGTAAATACAGATGGTTTACCTCAAGATGCAAACCAGTGGTAACACTCAAGAACAGAAAGACCATCATCTGTCAAACATATGGAGGAAGTGTTATGGCATGGGCATGTATGGCTGCCAATGTAACTGGGTCACTGGTGTTTATTGATGATGTGACTGCTAATAGAAGTAGCAGGATGAATTCTGAAATGTATAGAACTACTTTCTGCTCAGATTCAGTCAAATGCTGCAAAACTGATATTACGGCGCTTCACAGTGCAAATGGATAATGACCCAAAACATACTGCAAAAGCAACCCAAGGGCTTCTTAAGGCAAAGAAATTAAATGTTTTTAAATGCCTGATGACCTCAACCCAACTGAGCATGCTTTTCACTTACTGAAGACAAAACTGAAGGCAGAAAGACCACAAGCAAGCAGAAACTGAAGGCAGTTGCAGTAAAGGTTTGCAAAGCCTGTAAAAATGGAGGGACTCTTGTTAAACCCCTTGAATTAAAGCTGAAAGTCTACACTTCAATCACATCTTGATTGCTTCATTTCAAATCCATTGTGGTGGTGTACAGAGGCAAAAGTATGAAAATTGTGTGACTGTCCAAATACTTATGGGTGTGTGTGTGTGTGTGTGTGTGTGTGTGTGTATATATATATATATATATATATATATATATATATATATATAATGTACTGTGCAAAAGTTTTAGGCACCCTGTTTATTTTTAGTACAAACTTTGTTATAGATTGTTTATTTTATATTCTACATTATTTTTTCTTTTCTTTTCTACATGATCAAATCATTACAAAAAACATTTTAGATTCTTAAACATTAGTTTTCTAGCACAAAATTAAATGTTACAGAAAAATGTTTGTATGTCATTAAAGAAAGCAGCATATTACGTAAGAGACACTTTTCAGACAAAAAACACAATGAAGGCTGCTGGGTTTTGCTGCAAAAATAAGAAGCAAGCGTGAAAGTTGAAGTCTCCAGAAGAACTGTGTCTGGTTCTGCAAGATGCTCAATAAAACTTACCAACTCATTTCCTTATAAAACTGCACACCGGAGACTACTTATTTATTTATTTATTTATTTATTCACACCAAATGCTCTTTACAATATTTTTAAACAATGTAGAAACATTTAATTTCATTATTTTGAAGGCATCATTGCTCTATGCTCTACAGCATTTCTTTACAGTACATATATATAATGTGTGTGTGTGTGTGCATATCTCTTTGCCCTTCTCTCCCTCCATTATATAATTCCATCTAAGTTAAATCCTTCTAAGATCAGTCCCTGTTGTTTCCTGTCTTGTGTCAACAGCTTCCTGGAGATTTTGGCAAGATGCAATTGACGGACCACCCACATCCACCGGTGATGCCAGTACCGCCCAGCCAATCAGGATGCAGCATCGGCAGTGATTCAGCGAGCAGTAGCTTATCAGACATTTACCATGTAATGACTTGTTTTATTAATACACTTTTCACAATATCAGAATGTTCTACAATAATTCACAAGGCTTCACTTTTTTTCTGTATTATCCTGCCTTTTTTATCATTTGTGAATGAAGTGGAAAAGATGGGAGCAGTATGGACAAAGGAACATTTCATATTCTTTGGCTTAATTTTAAAATTAAAAAAATTATAAGTGCATTTTAAACTCTTTTAGGCCACAGAGAGTGAAGTTGGTGACATGGATCTGTCCGGGCTCCCAGAGGCACCTGTGGATTCGGATGATGAGTATGAGGAAGATGAAGACCTTGAGAATGCCTCAGATACCATACTTGGCCGTGATGTGGTGAGAGAGTGTCTGGAGAAGGAGCCATCCGAGCGCAATGATGATGACATCGGTTAGCCTTTTTTTCCTGTAAAAGTAATCATTAAAAATGGATGAAGTTCTGGCTTGGTATGCATAAAGCCACTTGGAGTAAAATTTTGTGTCAGAGGAAATCAAGAAATTTACTTCAACCCTTAGGCCTAATAATGGGAGCAATGTACTGAGTTCTTTATCATCAAAAGTTTTATTAAATAGATTAGCATTTAGGAGTGCTTTAGAGGTGTCTTAAACTGGTAAGAGTAGCAAAAGATGGATGCACTGATACAGTTGAGGTCATAAGCTTACATATGCCTTGCAGAATCTGCAAAATGTTAATTAAAAAAAAATGAGGGATCATAAAAATTGCATTTTGTTTTTTATATAGTAGTACTGCCCTGAATAAGCTATTTCACGTAACAGATGTTTACATATAGTCCACAAGATACAATAATAACTGAATTTACAACCCCAATTCCAAAAAAGTTGGGACACTGTATAAATTGTAAATAAAAACAGAATGCAATGATTTGCAAATCTCATAAACCCATATTTTATTTACAATAGAACATAGAAAACATATCAAATGTTTAAACTGAGGAAATGTACCATTTTAAGGAAAAAATAAGGTAATTTTGAATTTGATGGCAGCAACATGTCTCAAAAAAGTTGGGACAGGGCCATGTTTACCACTGTGTAGAGTCCCCTCTTCTTTTAACAACAGTCCATATACGTCTGGGAACTGAGGAGACCAGTTGCTGAAGTTTTGGGAGAGGGATGTTGTCCCATTCTTGTCTGATACAGGATTCTAGCTGCTCAACAGGCCTGGGTCTTCTTTGTCGTATTTTGAGTTTCATGATGCGCCAAATGTTTTCAATTGGTGAAAGGTCTGGACTGCAGGCAGGCCAGTTCAGCACCCAGACTCTTCTACTACAAAGCCATGCTGTTGTAATGGATGCAGTATACGGTTTTGCATTGTCTTGCTGAAATATGCAAGGCTTTCCCTGAAAAAGACCTCGTCTGGATGGAAGCATATGTTGTTCTTAAACCTGTATATACCTTTTAGCATTGATGGTGCCTTTCCAGATGTGCATGCTGCCCATTCCATCGGCACTAATGCACCCCCATACCATCAGAGATGCAGGCTTTTGAACTGAGCGCTGATAACAAGCCAGATGGTCCCTCTCCTCTTTAGTCCAGAGGATGCGGTGTCCATGGTTTCCAAAAAGAATTTCAAATTTTGATTCGTCCGACCACAGAACAGTTTTCCACTTTGCCTCAGTCCATTTTAAATGAGCTTTGGCCCAGAGAAGACAGCGGCATTTCTGGATCATGTTCACATATGGCTTCTTCTTTGCATGATAAAGCTTTAACCAGCATTTGTGGATGGCTCAGCGAACTGTGTTCACAGACAATGAGTTCTGGAGGTGTTTCTGAGCCCATGCAGTGATTTCCATTACAGAATTATGCCTGTTTTTAATGCATTGCCGCCTGAGGGCCTGAAGATCAGGGCATGCAATATTGATTTTCGCCCTTTTCCCTTGCGCACAGAGATTTCTTCAGATTTTCTGAATCTTTTGATATTATCTACTGTAGATGATGAGATATTCAAAGTCTTCACAACTTTACTCTGAGCAACATTATTCTGAAATTGTTCCACAATTTGTAGATGCAGTTTTTCGCAGATTGGTGAACATCTGCCCATTTTTACTTCTGAGAGACTCTGCATCTCTAGGATACTCTTTTTATACCCAATCATGTTACTGACCTGTTGCCAATGAACCTATTTAGTTGCAAAATGTTCCTTTAGCTGTTTCTGTTTAGTAACACTTACTTTTCCAGCCTTTTGTTGCCCCCATCCCAACTTTTTTGAGACGTGTTACGCCCATCAAATGCAAAATTACCTTATTTTTTTCTTAAAATGGTACATTTGCTCAGTTTAACCTTATGATATGTTTTCTATGTTCTATTGTGAATAACATATGGGTTTATGAGATTTGCAAGTAATTGCATTCTGTTTTTTTTTTTTAAATTTTACACAGTGTCCCAACTTTTTTGGAATTGGGGTTGTACACAAATTAACCAGTTCAAAAGTCTGCATATGCTTGATTCTTAATACAGACTCATACACAATTATTACAACAGGTGCAAACATTCATTGATTCTCAAGAAGGCAACATGATACAGTGCTGTGAAAAAGTTTTTTTTTCTTCTGTTTTTGTGTACATCTCATACTAAATTGCTTCAGAAATTAAAACAGAATCTAAGATAAAATAAAGGCAACCTGAGTGAACACACAACAGTTTTTAAATTATAATTTATTTACTGAAGAAAAATATTATCCAATACAAACTGGGCCTTTGTGAAAATGTATTTGCCCCCGTAGTTACTAATTCCCCGAATCTATGAAACTGCATTCATAATGGGGTTCAGCTGGATTAGACGCAACCAGACCTGATTACTTGCAAACCCTGTTCAGTCAAATCAACACTAAATAGAACTTTTTCAACAGCATGAAGTTGGTTAAAAGGTCTTACTCAGTAACACACTATGCCAAAATTGAAAGAAATTCCAGATATGATGAAGAAGTTGGCAATTGAAATATATCAGTTTGTGAAGGGTTACAAAGCTATTTCAAAGGCTCTGGGACTCCAAAGGACCACAGTGAGAGCCATTATCTCCAAATGGAAAAACTTAGCACAGTAGTGAACCTTCCCAGAAGTGGCTGACCTTCTTCCACGAGCACAGCAACGACTCATCCAGGAAGTCACAAAAGAGCCAAGGACAACATCAAAGGGACCTACAGGCTTCTCTTAAAGCTGACTGCTAAATAAAGGTGACTGTTCATGACTCCACTATCAGACAAACACTGGACAAAAATGGCATCCATGGAAGAGTGGTGAGGCGAAAACCACTGGTAACCCAGAAAAGCAATAAGGCTCATCTGAATTTTGCCAAAACACACCTTGATCCTCAAACCTTTTGGGAGAGTGTGGACTTATGGGTCGAAAGTGGAACTGTTTGGAGGACAGGGGTCCAGTTACATCTGGCATAAACCGAACACAGAATTCCACAAAAAGAACATCATATCTACAGTCAAGCATGGCGGTGGCAGTGTAATGGGGATGCTTGCACTGCTTCAGGGCCTGGGCAACTTGCAATAATTGATGGAAACATGGTTTCTGCTCTCTACCAGAAAATGCTAAAGGAGAATGTCTGGTCTTCTGAATTCTGCCAGCAAATTCTAGAGGAAAATTTCAAGACATCTGTCCATGAACTGAATCTCAAGAGAAAGTGGGTCATGCAGCAAGACATTGACTCTAAGCACACAAGTTGTTCCACCAAAGAATTGTTAAAGAAGAATAAAGTTAATGTTTTGGAATGGCCAAGTCAAAGTCCTGACCGCAAAACACTCATCAGCAGTAAGAACCAGAAGAAGGCCAGATTGGAATTTACAGAGAAATACAGAGATGAGCCATAATAGGTCAGGAACCAAGATTGACTTCTACCAAGTGATGGACAATCCAAAGCATGGAGAAAGAAAGGATCTGCTTATGATCCAAAACATACGTGCTCTAGCATGGTGGAGGTAGTGTCATGAATTGGACCTGCATGGCTGCTTCTGGAACAGGCTCACTAATCTTTATTGATGATGTAACTCATGATGATAGCAGCAAAATGAATTCAGAAGTCTACAGAAACATTCTGTCTGCCAATTTACAGAGATTTACTGTAGTACAAACCTGGAAAAGCATCACAAAATAAGAATGCAACAGTTTGGTGATGTCAGTGGATCACCAGCTTGATGCAGTTATTCCAAGCAAGGGCTCTGCAACCAAATATTAAATGTAATTTGCTTTAATTTACGTTAAGACTGTCTGTTCCTATACTTTTGCTCACCAAAAATTGGGTGGTCAGACACCAAAGGTGCCATGTTCTAAGTTTAACACATCTAGATGTAAATATCAGGAAATAAAAGCTGAAATTCTGATCTATTGTCTCATATTTATCTTTTCATCTTGGCCTTGCCATTCCAATACTATTGGAGGGGACTGTAATTATTATTTATTTTGCTGATTTCAGAGAAATATATTTTCCTTATGAAACATTTACTTGTATTTCCTTTCTAAGATTTGCTCTCAGAATCTTTTTTACTCACACCATTAAGCTAAGAATTTATTTGCTCTTAAATAGACTATGTTTAAGGTTAATACTCAGAAGCTTTGTGCATACCAGCCCTGGGCATAAATTGTCCAGTAAATGAAGAGAGGGGAAAAAAGACATGGATTAGCAACCACAGATGGTTGTAGCCACAGATAAAAACAAGCAAACAAAATTTGAATGTCTTGGTCCTGGATTTAAGTTGTATAGCAATTAGTGATATAAGTTGAGGGACTCACTTTCTCTCTCACTCTCTCACACACTTTCATTCTCCAATTTCTCCAGAGCTGCTCCTAGAGTTCATGCATCAGCTGCCGGCATTTGCCAACATGACCATGTCAGTGAGGAGAGAGCTGTGTACAGTCATGGTCTTTGAGGTTGTAGAACAGGCCGGCACCATCATCCTGCATGACAAACAGGAGGTAGGCACACACCATATTGCTAGTTATGTTTGTAAATGTGATTTTGTTATCACCAGATAACTGATAGGGATAGTGAGGGAACCTAGGTTCCTACTTGTGTATGTGACATGACAAAGTATATGCAATAAATCCTGCTTTCATAAACTGTCTTTCCCTGGAACCTTCTTACAGCATTCATGCTGGGTTAGCACTAGTTCCAAATGACAAAAAAAAAAAGATATTATGATTGTAGTTTTCTGTAAATTAAAACATGATATAAAAAATGAGCTCACATTGTCATGTATGATGCAAGCATGAAACAAAGGAAAAGAAACCTAACTGTACTTTACTTGTTTTTCATTTATAGCTGTTCAAATGTGAGAGTTCTGTCTTAGACGAGACTTTTAAAGATACTACCCTAAGACAGTTTCTGTTACAAGCTGTTTCTGTTGTAGCTAAGCATGTTAAAAATCTTTAAAAACAAAACAAAACAAACCAACAAAAAAAACAGCCTCAATTCTTTGTGGCATGGATTCCACAAGATGTTTGAAACATTCCTTCGATATTTTGGTCCATGTTGACATTATTGGATCATGCAGTTCTTGCAGAATTTTCACTTTGATGTTGTGCATTTCTTTGCGATGTCACATGTCTCTTTCAACGCTGAAAAAATGAAAAATAGTGAAAATAATTTAAGCTAGCATAAACTGACCAATGCTGCTTGAGTTTACCAGCCCCAAATGTTAAATTAGTCTGTTTACTGTAAATGAAAGAATTAGTCATTATCATAATAATTGTAATAATAATAAATAAATAATTGTAATTATAGCAGGTTTCTTATTCTGTATTATAAAATGCTAAGCTATAGTACCCTTTTGATAATAAAATATTCTGTCTTGCCACACATACCCAACATGATATTCTCATTTGGCCCACTTGCTTAGTGACATGATGGTTTCGTTATTTATTGGTAACAGGAGTTTTGTTGTGTTTTTAGTTGGACCTATGGTATGTTATCCTGAATGGTGCAGTAGAAATAAGTTACGGAGACAGCCGAACCGAAATCCTCTGCATGGGGAACAGCTTTGGAATCTCTGCCTCCTTGGTGAAGCAATGTATGAATGGAGAGGTGCGCACAAAAGGGGACGACTGCCAGGTACATCTTATTCATAGACCAGTACTCATTCAGTTTTTGCTTCATTATTGGCTGTCAGATTGTACTTTCATTAAATGAATAGTCCATACACTGCCTCAGTCCCATCTCAGTCAACTCCATTCATTGTGGTGCCAGAAATTAAGCCTTTGGATTCTGTCTACATACAGTACTGTGTACAAAAGTTTTATGCACATGCAAAGAAATGCTGTAGAGCAAAGATGCCTTCAAAATAATGAAATGAAATTTTTCTACATTTTTTAAAAATATCGTAAAGAGCAGTAAACAGTAGTAAATGAAACAAAGTCAATATTTGGTGTGACAAAAAATAAAAATAAAAATAGTAGCCTCCAGTACAATGTGTGCAGTTTTATAAGGAAATGAGCTGGTAAGTTTTATTGAGCATCTTGCAGAACAGACACAGTTCTTCTGGAGACTTTGACTGTCGCACTTGCTTCTAATTTTTGCAGCAAAACACAGCAGCCTTCATTGTTTTTTTTTGTTTTGTTTTTTTGGTCTCTTACGTAATGTGCTGCTTTATTTAATGACACAAACATTTTTCTGTAACATTTAATTTTGTGCTAGAAAACCAATGTTCGGAAATCTGAAATGTTTTTTTGTACTTTGTACTGACTTGATAATGTAGAAGTCATAAAAAAAATCTATTTAAAAAAAAAGGTGCCTAGAATTTTGCACAGTACTGTACATGTATGAACATTTGTAAGGACGTTGTAAAGGCTTGACCAGAAAGCACAAATTATTTTAAAAAATGTATTTAAAAAATGTATTAAACTAGCCATTTAACTCTGTAAATATGCAGCATAGTTCACTCAGATGAAATGAATTGGGTCCACACTGCTTCCATTTTAAAATGCAAAATTGTGCACATTTACTCAAAATAATTCGTTATCATCTTTCACTATTCTATGTGTAAAATGCACACACAATTTTGCATACAATACAAAATAATGATTTCCTAATTTAAAAACGCTTATTTATTATTAGTTTTAATACAATCTACTTGACCCCTGATTCATTTTTTACAGTGTAGCAAAAATGCATCAAATAACACTGCTCTGAATCATGCAAGCATCTTATGATTGTATTGGGGCAAATAAAAGGTTTATTCATAATAAAAAAGCAAAATGTGTGGTCCTGAAACAATTTCTTTAAGCTCTGGAAGAGTTATAAAATTGTTCTGGTGTATGAGCGCTGTTTGCAAAGTGACACACACTACACCAAATTCAAGTTGCTGTCTCATGTTGTTTTGGCTCAGTTGGTGTGCATCGCCCAGGAAGACTACTGGCGCATCCTCAACCATGTGGAGAAAAATATGCACAAGGTGGAGGAAGAAGGTGAGATTGTCATGGTAAAGGAGCATCGTGAGCTGGATCGCAGTGGAACGTGCAAGGGCCACATCGTCATCAAGGTGAGGCTATTCTTTTTTGATGAAATATGAACTACCTCAAAATGCCTTGCTTTTTTTTTTTCAGAAATAGGGGAAATTTAAATGGGGACTTTAACATTATGTATGTATGTATGTTTTTATTTATTTATACAATACAATTTTTGGTGATAAATTCAAATCACTGTCCTTGTCACTGATTTGTTACTGTGTAAACTTCTACTTCTGGACAGATTTTCCTTAAGTGTTATGCAATACTATAGCAAAATTATCTGCAATTTGGAATGGATGTTTAACAATGTGATAACACATTCTTCATTTTGTAAATGTATCTTTTTGTAGATTTCTATCTTTATGTATGTGATAATGACCGAACTAGCTGCATTCATCCCTGTCCTTGTCCCAGTCATGGGTGGGGGGAAAAATGAATTGACCATCATATTGAACAGCATAGTCCCGTAGATTCGGTAGGGTGTTGTGCTTTGAGGTGATATGTCAGCGATGCATTATTTCAGAATCAGAATCAGAGTAACCTTTATTGCCAAGTACTGTGGGTTTACATGTACAAGGAATTTGTCTTGGTGTACTGGTGCTTAACAAGAACAGTAAAATACAAGAAATACAATAATATTAATAAGATAAATAAGAGAGAAAGTTATGGGGAAGAAAAAAAAAGCTATAAGGCTATGAAAACTATATCAAATATAAAGATTTAGGAAAATAAAAATAAAGACATTAACTGTACATTAGTGCAGGATGTGCAAAAGTGGGCCTGTGCAAATGCTCACAGTTGAAGGTAAGAAGGTGCAGTATAGCAGCGGTATTTTGCCCCATCCATTTTCCTTCTATCCTGACAAGTGCTCCAGTCCCTGCTGCAGAGAAACACCACCATAACAGGATATTACCACCTCCATGCTTTACTCTAGGAATATTATTATTTGGATGGTGAGCTGTATTGGATTTCCACCAGACATATCGTTTGGTGTCGAGTCCAAATAATTCATCTGACCAGAACACCTTTTTCCATGTGGCCTCAGAATCTTCAAGGTGTGTTTTGGCAAAGCTCAGTCATGGGTGGCTTTTTTCTTGCAACCCTCCCATACAAGCCACATTTGTGGAGAATTTGTGATGTTGTTGTCACATGCACACAATGACGGACTGGGAATTACTTCTGTGGTAATTAAATTCGGCTTTGCAAACTGTGCAGAGTACTTTTGTTTTCTCCAAAGATCTGTTGGGCAACTTTCCACCTAAAACTTTACTTGTCCTGATCCATCGTTAGCCAGGATGGTTCGGTTTGGCAGCGCACCTGTTGTCCCTAGTTATAGGTCAGGCGCCACAGTAAGTAAACAAAACACAGCTGCGTTAATTGTGTTAATTTTTTTATGGTTTAAATATTTCAAATTAATCTGAAAAAGTAATGTGTTAATTATGACAGCACTAATAATTATATTATGATAACAATCAGACTGTTGTATTCACATAAGTCACTCGGCATGCACTGAAATGCAAATCAGGTTTATTGTGAGAATTTACAGACGTTCAGCTGTTTGCAATGAACAAATCAAACAAAAGCAATTGAAATAATTCAACACAACGAATGCTTCAAGTGGTTTTCCCAAATTCAACTGAAAATGCAACTTATAATGACTTCTCCAGTCTCAAAATTATTCAACGCCCTGAATAGAATCCCTCACAACAGCACAAATATGCAAAACAAGTATTGTCTTAAGCACACTTGATGCACTTGAAGCAAGGGCTTCATTAGTTGCACCAGGTATGCTTAAGCTGGAACACTTGAAATACCTGAACTGGCTAGGGGCAGACAATACATGAAATACCTGGACAGGGCAGAAAAAGGAAGCCATCAACGGCTGCAACCAGATTTCTGAGAAGGCAGGTTGTGATAAACCCACAAGTGACTACAAAAGAACTGCAGCAAGACTTGGTGGCAGCAGGCACTGAGGTTTCAGTGAGCACACTATGGCGCATATTAAATGCAGAAGGTTTGCATGCCAGAACTCCAAAATGAACACCACTACTGACCCAAAAGCACAAGAAATGTCAGCTCAAAATCATATAAATAAACCCAAACTTTGCTCATGTTACAAGCAAATTGGAAACAAGGTACAAAAGCAGATTTAATTCAGTTTTATTTGAATTTTTATTTAAATTTTATCTTAGACATAAAATGGCTAAACAGAATAAAGATTTATATTAGTGATCACCGTGTGGAAAAATGTTTTGTAGTTAAAAAAATAAATAAATAAACACAATTTGTTCTTCTGAATTCAGTGAAAAAAATTCCATTAAATGCCAGTGAAAGGAGTTTTCCTATTTTATAGCATATGGTGTTTGCTTTATATGGTATTTCTGTATTATATTGTATGATTCAGGGCACTCCAGAAAGGTTGATTATGCACTTGGTGGAGGAGCCTTCAATAGTGGATCCGACCTACATTGAAGATTTCCTCCTCACCTATCGCACGTTCCTTTCCAGCCCCATGGAAGTGGGTAATAGGCTCCTAGAGTGGTTCAAAGTGGACAATCTGAGAGACACGGTGTGTATGTGTGTGTGCCTGCATGTGTCTAACTATGTGAATGCAACAGAGTGACTCCCACTTTTAGATACCAATGATAACCATTAGTCTCTTTCTTTTGGAATGTGGTTTTACTTGAAATGTCTCTTTGGCTTTGCAGAACATGTCTTTCTTGCATAATAGTTTTATTATCATTAAATAAAAGTACAGTTTAGAAATTTTTGACAGATTTTAAAATATGATTAATTTCAAACTTTATTAATGTCTTAAAATGTCTTCTGCTTTATGCAGGTTACACGGATAGTGTTGTTATGGGTGAACAATCATTTTAATGATTTTGAAGGAAACCCTCAAATGACACAGTTTCTAGAGGTCTTTGAGAAGTTGCTGGATGAAGCGGTGAGACTTACTTTTACTAATGTCACTGGTGCAGTCTTTGGTTTTATAGTGATAAAGGACTAACGCACACACATACACACATGTTGAGATATGTCACACAAGACAGTACATACCAAACATATAACATCCATATAACATCTCACTCACAGAAAATGAATGGTCATTTGCGTTTGCTGAACATGGCCTCAGCAGCTAAAGCCAAGTTGCGTCAGGTGATACTGCAAAAGGCAAACAGAGACTCACCACTGCCCTTTAGCCTGCTAGGAGGCAGCGAGAGGGGCTTCGGCATCTTCATAGACAAAGTGAAGGACAGCAAGGCCACTGAGGCTGGACTCAAAAGAGGAGATCAGGTAAAGGTCTGCCAAATGCCATAAATGTAAACATACATTGTAATTTTGTGGAGTAAAACATTTGTATGCAGAACACAGCATATTTGTCCTGCTTTTCTCTCTAATTGCATGTATGTGCCTTTCTCAGATAATGGAGATTAACGGCCAAAATTTTGAAAACATATCTTACTCCAAAGCTATGGACATTCTAAGGAACAATACTCACCTTTCTCTCACTGTAAAGACAAACATCTTTGGTATGTTTAAAACAAGAACCTCCAATCACATGTTACACTCAGCTTCTAGAGGGGGGAACAAAATAATTAAAAAAAAAAACTGAGTTTGCTATTACAGCATTTGCTCATGTGTGGATTTTAATAATTCTTGCTTCAGTCTTCAAAGAGCTTCAAAACTGTGTGAGGCATGACAAGAGGAACGGAGCCCCCCACTTTCCCAAATTTCATGAGAAGAAGGGCAACCGCTTCTCCATTGCTGAGCTGCCAGGCGACATGGAACTTCCAACTGACAGCAAGAGTCACAAGAAAATGAAGGCCCACACAGTGTCGACTGGACGCAACAAGATCCGCAAGATGCTTGAGAAGACCAGGTTCAGCATTCTACCTCCAAAACCCTTCAGGTATGGTTTAGGTTTTCAAAAGCATCAATTTGCTCTTTTAATCTTATGTTAATTTTTTTTTAAAAGACCTTGAATCTCAAATTAGCACTCAAAGGAATGGGGACACTACTGATATTAATTTAATTTGTTACATGTTTATCTATATGAGCTATATGAACTGTATGGCAATTACTGAAAACATTTCAATCAAATATTGGCAGAATTATTACTCTTTTTTGCTATTATTCTATTAGTACTACTGTATTATGGGCAAGGCCACTGGACGGAACTAAAATCACAGAAAGCACCCATGTCTGAAGGTCAATCACCATGTTTTGTGTGCATGGGTGTTGTCAACACAGTTTGTATTGCTCTGCGCTTTTCATAATGCTTGTGCTTTACTAACGGTCACTTGTCTCCTGCTTTTACAACTGGCTTCACATGCACAGGGGACTGTTTGGGTAAGAAAAACTCTCACTCAGCTCTTTTTCTTTTTACTCTTTTTCTTTCTCTCTTACGATCGTTCTCTGTCTCTTTCCCTTTCTTCCACTTCACCTCTCCCTCTTGCTTTTCCTACTTTCTTTTCCTCTGGCATTCCTAAGCAGTATTTTGCACCATTATGGGCAGATTGATGAAGGGAAACTTTTTTTTTTAATTGAATGAATGATAATTTTATTGTCCATTTCTGGATAATTGCCTTTCAAAATAACTATACCAAAAACACTGACCACTTACTTACTACACCCACACATGGAGACATGATTCAGTAGTCTGAACCATAGAACATTTGACACAAGGGAAAAAAAACATAAAGGAGCTTCAGTCTCTCGTTATGAAGTGCAATGAGCAATTAAATCAAAATAAATACGTGGTTTAAAAATGTTGTTTAAAAATCTGTTCCCCTCCACTTCCACATAAAGTTTGACCAATCCTGCCCAGTCCCACAGATATTATTATTTGCACCTACCCACAATATTTTCCAGCAAATATAGTTGGATCTGTTTGGCAAAATATAAAGGAATTAGTCATTTAAATCACTGTGACCCAGGCCATTATAAAGCAGTTACTGAAAATGAATGAATAAAAGCAAAAAAACAAAAACAAAAAAAAAGCTTATCTCCGCTGTGAATCATTCAATATATTTAAATATTGGAGGTTCCTGACAGTTTCATCAAAGAACACAAAATCATTTCTGTAGGTGTGTCAAGCCCAGTTTGCTAAAGGCCAGGAAAGTTATCTAGGCTGAAGTGGACTAAATTTTATTGGCTTCTGATCCAGATCTTGGCCCATTATGTTTGCACTTACAAGCAAATGAGGATCTAGCTCTAGCTTTTAATATATACCTGTTATAAGTTATTCATCAAATGTGCATGTGATGATTTGTATTTCACCTAATCTTATTTATATTATTCACAATTTGTTTGCTGGATCTCTTCACACATAATCAATCTTGTCATGAATGAGCCGAAGAGGCACAAAATGTAATCCTGTTCTATTTGTTTTAGACCCTGTAGAAATAAGTGGGCTGTTACGGAGACATGCTCCTTCCACAAGAGTACAGTCAGGTCCATAAGTATTTGGATAGTGACATAATTTTCGTGATTTTTGCCTCTGTACACCACCATAATGGATCTGAAATGAAGCAATCAAGATGTGATTGAAGTATAGACTGTCAGCTTTAATTCAAGGAGTTTAATTCTCTCTCTCTCTCTCTCACTGTGTGTTATGACAATGTGTACTGCATCTGTTTGTGTTTGTCATAAATGAATACTTGTACCTGTGTTTTTGTGACGCATGATTTTCGACATGGACATTAGGCCCATGTTGCATGTATATTCAGCAAGCGTCAATCTCAAGATGATTTACTGGGAAACTGACAGCCCAAACTATGTAAACGTTACTATATGTATAAATCTTGTCGTGCTAAAGGTATCTCTCTCTCTCTCTCTCTCTCTCTCTCTCTCTCTCTCTCTCTCTCTCTATCTTTGTCTTTCTTTCTCTTACTCTTAGTGATGTAGGCATAGGCCAGTCTCAGGACGACAGCATTGTTGGCACAAAACAGTGCAGGCACAGTGTAGACATCATGCCCATCATGGGCAGTCTATCCTCCAGCAGCCCTGATTTACTGCAGCCGACAACCAGCGCACTCAGCTTCTCAAACTCCACAGGTGAGGCCTATCACTTCCTGTTCACTTTAAAACTGTTTTAAGGTGAATGTGAAATAAAATTGTTGCTTATTATTAACAAGGATATTATTGAAGCATTGACCTATGTTTATAGTTGCAGTTAGCATGTAAGTGAATGAAGGCACATAATGACCGTTTTCCTAGTTCCAAGTATGACAATTAGGATAAGAAATGCTTCCCTGTTATTTGAAATAAAAAATACACAGGAGATGAGATGCAGTTGAAAGTTGGAAATACATGGTATTTTTCAAGTCTTCAACCGTCTAGGTTCAGTGAGCCTGTGCCCACTGTAGATTCCTGTTCTTAGCAGACGGTAGTAGAACCGATTTAGCAGCAGCCTCTCTGACTAGTTTCCTCCTGGCTCTTTCATCCAGTTTGGAGTGACGTCCTGATCCAGGGAGGGTCTGTGTTGTACCAAATACCTTCCACTACTTAATGATAGACTTCACTGTGCTTCTAGGGATTGATAAAGCCTTTGAAATTTTTTTGTATTTATCTCCTGACTTGTGCCTGTCCACAGCTTTATCCCAGAGATCTTTTGACAGTGCCTTGCCACCCATAGTTGATTGTTTGCTTCAGTTGCACTACAAAATGCTCCAGGAAAGCTTATTTCATGCTGAGCTAATCAAAATGACCACAGCTGATCACAGTTGAAAGTCAAATGGCTTTGTGTGCCATTGAGAAGGTGATTAGGTACACCTTATTGAGTTTACAAGTCATTTTAGGACGGGGGTGATCCTTTTTCCAACTCAGTGATTCTGGTTTTTAATTTTTAATTTTTTTTCTGACATGTTGGTGTTATATCTTTCACTTGGATGTTATAAGTTATAAGCACTGAGTAAATATGGCTAGATAAAACAAAAACTGTGTCCGTCTTCATTTCAGGCTCCAAAGCAACAAAATGTGATTATTTTAAAGGGGGGTGATTCTTTTCTATACCCAGTGTATTAGGAAGCAGGATTTTAGCATATTGTTTCTAGCTGTTCTGACCTACTGTATTGAAAAGCTCCCAATGCCCATTTATTTAACTTTAATAAGCCATGTTTAAGTGGTGATGGCATATGACCAAGGAAGGCTGGTTTTCTTTTCTTTTCCATGAACAGATGTTCCAGATCAGGTGATACGTGTTTTCAGAGCAGACCAACAGAGCTGCTACATCATAATCAGCAAAGATACAACAGCCAAGGATGTGGTCTTGCATGTAATTAAGGAGTTTGGCCTCATTGCTGCTCCTGAGACCTATTCTCTGTGTGAGGTGTCAGTCAGTTCAGAAGGTGTCATTAAACAGTGTCGTCTACCAGACCAACTGTCCAAATTGGCAAATCGCATCCAGCTCAATGGCAGGTGAGATCTAAACTTAACCTGATGCCTATTTAAGCTATTGTTTAAGTTTCATTGACTGAATTAGCCTGTTTTCTTTATTCCTGATTTTATTTTTTGCATTGTTTGGGTTAGTGTGTCTTTTGTAGTTTATTTCTCTGTCCTTCCCAGCAGTCTGGCTCTAAACAGGATGCTTTGTGTGCTTTATTAATTCCTTGCAGACGATCTTTTCTAATAGGCCACCATTTAATGTCCGTGAACTAATCATAAAGCTGCTTTTTGCAAAAAACATTAAATAAACATACATTACAAGTCCATTAGCTACAGCACGGTTCTCTGGGATGCTCTCCAATCAATGTGTAAAATTAAACTCTATTTCTGATTTCAAAATGTATTTCTGCCCTTTAACACCCAGCAATTTAATCTCATTGTACTTATTCCCTTTTTATTTTTATATTTAAAGCTGCAGTATGGAACCTTTCTGTCTGCAGCTGCAGTATGGAACGGCCTCTCTAACGCCATCTCTGTTTGAAACATAAAATTAAAAGTTACTTTTTTACATGGGTTGTGCTTTGGCACTACTCCTCTGCGTGGATGAAACTGATGGTTTGAGGTATACAGTGCTGTGAAAAAGTACTTGCCCCATCCTGATTTCTTCTGTTTTTGTGTATATCTCATACTAAATTGTTTCAGAAATGAAAACATAATCTAAGATAAAACAAAAGCAACCTGAGTAAACACAAAATACAGTTTTTAAATGATAATGTTATTTATTGAAGCAAAAAAGTTATCCAATACCAACTGGGCCTGTGTGAAAATGTATTTGCCCCCATAGTTACTAATTTGCAAATCTATAAAACTGCATTCATAATGGGGTTCAGCTGGACTAGACACAACCAGGCCTGATTACTGCAAACCCTGTTCAATCAAATCAATGCTTGAATAGAACTTTTTCAACATCATCCAGTTGGTTAAAAGGTCTTACCCAGTAATACACTATGCCAAAATTGAAAGAAATTCCAGAAATGATGAGGAAGAAGGTGATTGAATACATCAGTCTGGGAAGGGTTACAAAGGTATTTCAGTGACTCCAAAGGACCACAGTGAGAGCCATTATCTCCAAATGGAAAAACTCAGCACAGTAGTGAACCTTCCCAGAAGTGGCCGACCTTCCAAAATTCCTCCAAGAGCACAGCAACTACTCCACTATCAGAAAGGCCCTGGGCAAAAATGGCATCCATGGAAGCATGGCGAGGCGAAAACCACTGCTAACCCAGAAGAACATTAAGGCATCTGAATTTTGCCAAAACACACCTTGATGATCCTCAAACCTTTTGGGAGAATGTTCTGTGGACTGATGAGTCGAAAGTGGAACTGTTTGGAAAATGGGTCCCGTTACATCTGGTGTAAACCAAACACTGAATTCCACAAAAAGAACATCATAGCTATGGTCAAGCATGGTGGTGGAAGTGTAATGGTGTGGGGATGCTTTGCTGCTTCAGGGCCTGGGTAACTTGCAATAATTGAGGGAAGCATGAATTCTGCTCTGTACCAGAAAATCCTGAAGGAGAATGTCCGGTCTTCAGTCTGTAAGTTGAAACTTGTGCGCAGTGGATTATGCAGCAAGACATAGAAGTAAGTGAAAGACTGATCTCCAGTTATCAAAAGTGTTTGGTTGCAGTTATTGCTGCTAAAGGTGGCACAACCAGATTTTAAGTTTAAAGGGGCAATTCGTTTTTCACATTGATGATGGGTGTTGGATAACTTTTTTTGCTTCAATTAAATAAATAAATAAACAAAAACTGTATTGCGTGTTTATTCAGGTTGCCTTTGTTTTATGTTGTATTTCATTTGAAGATCTAAGACAATTTAGTGTGAGATGTACACAAAAACAGAAGAAACTGTACTGTACATATGGGTAGATCTGTCATTGTGCATCGACATGACAATAAGAAGTATGTTCTACAAGGCATATATCCGAAAAATGTCATCTGTTCTGACCAAATGAAAACGTAAATGTTTTAAAATAAATCAAGTTACTGACGTTTAACGATTGCTTAGTCAGATCAGATCAAGTCACACATTGCAAATTATCATTATTAAACTTTGGCTCACAAATTGTTAATGTTTCCAACATCAACATTGTGTAACTAGCCGTAATTTGTGTGTCTTAACGTATCTTTAGATTTCACTTTCTAATACAACACTCACCACACATCTTGCATATCTTGTAATTTCTATTCATGGAGTTGACAGTGGGAAAGCAAAGAAATTGGCAGGAATAAGTGTACTTTACAGATCTGATTCAGCTCCAATACTTGACAACAGAGGTGGCGGCGGATACAGTTTTTTTGTAGTAGAGGTGAATTGCTCTCTCTCATAGCTAGCAGAAAATAAGTGCAATTTACCACACTGACCATAGCAAAACAAAACAAAAAAACAACATAGGAAACTCGATACCTAGCTGAATCAAGTGAACAAGTGCGCTAATGTTAGCTAGATACCTCGTGAGCCACTGAAATGTCTTACCTGTTCAGCAAAAAAAAAAGCCATCTTTTGTCGCCACCTCTCAAAGGCATGGGCTCTGTCGCTTTCCCTTTTTGACTGCAGGCTCTCCGCAGTTCAGGGTTTCTTGGTTTTGAGAACAGGCGATTGCCGTTTAGAACTATCCAGATTAATAGCAGCCATAGATGACATGTTTAAATTCTAAGCAACTGTTGCAAGAACAAGCTACAAACACTCTACCATCCTCAACACCCACACACACGATATAGTAGCCGGGTCCTTCTCTTTTGGTTTACGGACGTGACGTAACCATGCAACGACAAATGATGCAAACTGACATTTCCCATGAAATCCAACCTGACAGCTCAAATTATAAATCATTATTATAAACTTACTGCTGCGAGTCATGGCAAGGTATGGAGACAGCTTTGAACACTGATTTTTATGTATTTGCTCAATAATTGATTTTTGTTCATTTTTAACCAAAAAAAAGTTCTGTACTGCAGCATTAAGTTTGTTATCTGATATCTGTAAATCTGTTACCAGTAATGTAACCAAATCGAACTGAAAAGCAATGCAGGCAGAACCCATTATGCATGTTTCTTAATGGGACTCTGCAACACCTATGTTGCAACTATGTTGCAGATCTTTGTTTAATGCCCATCTTTCCTTCTTCAGGAGGTATATCATTCTATCATTTCTTTCAAAATATGATTATATTACCTTGCTGCTTCATTAGATAGATATATTGAGTAGTCAGTGTGATTACTGTTAGCCTACAATAAAACTAAATAAATTAAGATCAAGTGGAAAAGTCGTACACTGCTTGAAACTACATGAAACTTCAATGCCAGCTGAACTTGATGCGGAATGATGTGGTTAATAGGTTAGACACACTTTTAAACTGGACATGCAATTTTGCATCTGTGTGTGTATGTGCATATTTGGGGAAAGAAGGGGGGCAAAAGTAAGTGGTCAGAGACCGATTGCCATTGAGTCCCATTGCTGCACGAAAAAGATAAATAAATGTCACACTTTTACTTTCAGCTGGGAGGCCCCCTTGCTTCAAGCATCTTCTTGCATGCCTGCTCAGAACATATGTAGATTATTCCTATAGATATTGTTAACCAAACCAAGGTGTCTACATTTATTGCACAATACTTAATACCGAATGTGAAGGGATTGTCTGGTGTTGTCAATCCATTTTTGTTTCTTTTTTCTGTATACAATAGACAAGTAAAAAACTCACTACATTATTCAGCTCGGGTCTGGAATTGACAGTTTCTCATTGCAATGAGAAAAAAAAAAACTAAAAACTCTGTAATGGATATAAACCAAAATTTCACTGGGTAAATGAAGTTTCCCAATTAGCAACTCATCACTGTCAGCAAAGACGTTCCTGGCCTCCTTAAAAACTTGCACTTCCTTGCACAAAAACCTGCAAAATCCTTCAAGAAAGGCATCATCCCAGTCAATTTTTATACAGTATGTGCCTTTTGTATAATTTCACTTTACATTTCATCTGTGTCACCTGTCGGCACCTTGTATTAAGAAACAGCTAATATGTTGTATGTTCATTGAACAAGTATGTTCAAGTAAATAATTGTACAGTGGATAAAAAGGCCACACACACCTGTTAAAATCGCAGATTTTTGTGATATAAAAAAAATCAAAACATGATAAATCATGTCTGATCTTTTTCACCTTTAATGTGATATATCAACCAACAAAGTTTAAGTGAAAAACAAATAGAAACATTTTATGGAAAAAAAAAAGAAAAAAATTACAATAACCTGGTTGCACAAGAGTGCAACCCCTTATATCATGGGGCTTGTGACTGTGCTCCAAATTAACCAATAACATTCCAAATCATGTTCAAAGATAATTATCATACACCTATCATTAATTAAGTAATTTTTATTAACCCCATGTACTGGTCACTCCCTGCATATGACAACAATCTCTCATATTGTTCATATGTCCGAGCTGTGGGATTAGATTGATAGATTGAGTAGGTCAACATTCATAGTTGGCAATACTCCCAAGTTATTTCTGAACTTGCCATATCTTAAAACATTACACAAACCATTTGGGTGTATTGCCAACTATGATAGTAGGCCAGTGTACGACTTAGCACTTTCAAATTAGAGAATACCACTGGTCCCCATTAAAATTCATTCATTGTTATTGGGACAGTAATTTCAAGGAAATGTCACAGTTTGTATTGTCGTTCCTTTGGTCAGATACTACCTGAAGAACAACATGGAAACAGAGGCCCTCTGCTCAGATGAGGATGCTCAAGAGCTGCTGAGAGAGAGTCAGATCAGTTTTCTTCAGCTCAGCACTCTGGAAGTGTCTGCCCAGCTGTCCATGCGTGACTTTGCCATCTTTCGGAACATTGAGTCCACTGAGTATGTGGACAGTCTCTTCAAGCTGAACTCCAGCAGTGGCTATTTAAAACAGTTTGAGGAGCTAATCAATCAGGAGACCTTTTGGGTGGCTACTGAGATTTTGCATGAGGCAAATGCACTAAAGCGCATGAAGACAATCAAGCACTTCATCAAGATTGCACTGCATTGCCGCGAGTGCAAGAACTTCAATTCACTGTTTGCCATCATAAGGTGGGTAATATCATTTTGTCGTTGTGGTCATTTTTGTTGTGAACTATTGTTTCTTTGTTTTTGAACTCAGCAGTACTGACTATCATATTACATAAGTTAGGAACCTGAAGTTTTAAAAAATTCAAGAATATATTTGGTAATTGTTGAAACATTTGAGGTGTGCACATACAGTATATTTATATAAAAACATGCCCTTAGCCCTGTTTTTTCTTGCCAGCATGCTGATGCAGCCATCCATTTCTCTGTTTCTTCCTGTCTATCTTTTGCAGGTCACTTGAAGATTATATATGTAATCTTTCCCAGGTTTTCTTCATTAATATCTAAAACCATTTTAAATGCATGCTGTATATAAGAATATAAATATAAATAAGATATAAATAAGAATAGAAGATTAAAGGTTAAAGTGCCCATGTCATAGAAATCCAAATTCATCTTGCTTTCTGGAATAAGAAATTGATGTACCTTGTAAACATTGTCAAAGTTTTAATTCACCCCTAATCCATACAGTCCATATACAGTGGATATAGAAAGTCTACACACCCCTGTTAAAATGGCAGGGTTTTTTTTATGTAAAAAAATGAAACCAAGATAAATTATGTCGGAGATTTTTCCACCCTCAGTGTGAAATTACAACGTATAAAAATGAATTGAAAAACAATCAGAAACATTTTAGGGAAAAATAAAAAACGTACAATAACGTGGTTGCGTAAATGTGCACACCCTTTTATAATCGGGTATATGGCTGTGTTGATAATGAACTAATCACATTCAATCTCATGTTCAAAAGTAATCATCATACAGCTGTCATCAATTAAATTATTCTGATTAGCCCCAAATAAAGATCAGCTGTTTCTGTAGGATTTTCTCCACATCATCTTGGTTTCATCTGACTGCTGAAGCCAAACAGCTTACAAAGCCTGTATAGGGTCAAAATTTTTTCAAAACATTAGATGTACCATGGACATTAAAGGAGCTGCAGGAATATTTGAGAAATACTGAGTACACTCTGCATGTGACAACGATATCTCATATTCTTCACATGTCTGTGCTATGGGGTAGGGTGGCTAGACGGAAGCCCTTTCTCACAAAAAAAACATCCAAGCTCAACTAAATCACGCCAAACTACAGTTGCAATCAAAATTATTCAACCCCCATTGCAAATCAGGTTTATTGTCAAAATTTACAGACTTTCATCTGTTTGCAATGAATAAATCAAACAGATTCAATTGAAATAGTCCAACACAATGAATGCTTCAAGTGGTTTCCCCAGATTCAACTGAAAATGCAACTTATAATGACTTCTCCAGTCTCAAAATTCAACCCCCTGAATAGAATCCCTCACAACAGCACAAATATGCAAAACAGGAGTTGCCTCAATCGCCCTTCACAAACAAGGAACAGAATGCAAAAAGATAGTGAAGGCACTGAATGTTCCTAGAGACACCGTTGGAAGCGTAGTTCATAAGTTCTAAGTTAAGGGAACAGTGCACTACCTGGACATGGCAGAAAAAGGAAGCTATCAATGTCTGCAACCAGATTTCTGAGAAGGCAGGTTGTGAAAAACCCTCGAGTTACTGCAAAAGACCTGCAGCAAGACTTGGTGGCAACAGGCACTGAGGTTTCAGTGAGCACAGTATGGCGCATACTAAACGCAGAAGGTTTTCATGCCAGAACTCCAAGATGTACACCACTACTGACCCAAAAGCACAAGAAATGTCAGCTCAAAATCATATAAATAAGCCACAGAAGTGTTGGGATTCTGTTCTGTGGAGCGATGAAACAAAACTGGAACTTTTTGGCACGATGGCTCAGCGGTATGTCTGGAGAAAGAAGAATGAAGAAAGAACACTCTGTCCATAGTCAAGCGTGGTGGTGGATCGGTGATGCTCTGGGGCTGCTTTGCATCCTCTGGCACTGGAAACCTGCAGAGTGTGGAAGGCAAGATGGATTCATTGAAGTATCAGGAAAAACTAGGAGAAAACGTCATGCCGTCTGTGAGGAAGCTAAAGCTTGGGCATCATTGGACCTTCCAACAGGACAATGATCCCAAGCATACCTCAAATTCCACCAAGGCTTGGTTGCAGAAGAAGTCCTGGAAGATTCTACAGGGCCATCACAGTCACCTGACTTGTACCCCATAGAAAATCTCTGGTGGGATTTGAAGAAGGCGGTTGCAGCACGCAAACCCAAGAATATTACTGAACTGGAGGCCATTGCTTATGAGAAATGGGCTAAGATTCCTCAGGAACGCTGCCAGAAGCTGGTGTCTGGCTTTGCAGCAGGTCATAACCACAAAAGGGTTCTCTACTAAGTACTGAAGATGCATGCCTTGAAGGGGTTGAATAATTTTGAAACTGGAGAAGGCATTATAAGTTGCATGTTCTGTTGAATTTGGGAAAACCACTTGAAACATTCGTTGTGTTGAACTATTTCAATTGCTTTTGTTTGATTTGTTCATTGCAAACAGCTGAAAGTCTGTAAATTTTGACAATAAACCTAATTTGCAGTGGGGGTTGAATAATTTTGATTGCAAATGTATATCTGTCAGTGTAAACATGCCTCGCTAGCTCCCTTTCTGCTTCTATTTTGCTTCATTTTAGGCGTTAAAACCGAAATTGGATACTTACCATCTCAACTTCAGGGCTTTAAACTGCCGTCCGTGTCTTGATTGTGCGGCATATGAGTACTGTCAGATGCTTGGAATTACTCGTCATCCACAATATATATACACCGCTCATTCAGAATGTCCCTGAATATTCACTGTTCAATGCCTGCTGCTATCCCATCCATCTGGTCGAACAACAGGGCCCCACCTAAGTCTTTGCCCTTTCCTGGCTTTCTTCATAGCTCACGGATAGACAGTTTTACATTTCAATGCAGGATTATCAGTCGACTACTGTCTTCCTGAAATTAGGTGTCCCTTTAGGGATCGGTTCTTGGACCTCTACTATTCAGCTCATATTACTCCAGTCCGATCTGCTTGCTCAGGTCTTCTGGGTCCGGATTCCTCTCTGTCCCTAGATCTCACCTCTCTGCTATGGATGGCAGGTCATTCAGCATAGTAGCACCCAAGATCTGGAGTTCAATCCCTCTGACTCTTCACAGCATCACTATTTCTGAGGTTAAAGTGCCCATGTGTTACTACAGTGGGTTTAGAAAAGAATCACCCCCCTTTAAAATAATCACATTTTGTTGCTTTTCAGCCTGAAATGAAGACGGACACAGTTTTTGTCTAACTTACGTAGAGTAGCCTTTGTTCCAGTGTTGAGGATTTCGGTCTTTGCACTGTTTAGTTTTAGAAGGTTAGCTGACATCCAGTGTTTAATATCGCCAAGGCAGTTTATTAGGGAAGAGGGAGGATGTGGAGTAGAGGGTTTGGAAATGCATGCTCATTTGGGTTAAGGACTGGTGATTGACTTGGCCAGTCTAAAACATTTCACTTTTTCCCCTTGATAAAGTCCTTTGTTGAGTTGGCAGTGTGTTTTGGATCATTGTCTTGCTGCATGATAAAGTTCTTACCGATTAATTTGGATGCATTTCTCTGTAAATTGGTAGACAGAATGTTCATGTAAACGTCTGAATTCATTCTGCTGCTACCATCATGAGTTCCATCATCAATAAAGATTAGTGAGCCTGTTCCAGAAGCAGCCATGCAAGCCCAAGCTATGACACAACCTCCACCATGTTTCACAGATGAGCTTGTATGTTTCTGATCATGAGCAGATCCTTTATTTCTCCACACTTTGGCCTTTTTATCACTTTGGTAGAGGTTAATCTTGGTTCCAGAACTTTCATGTCTCATCTCTGTATTTATTTGTGAATTCCAATCTGACTTTCTGATTCTTACTGCTGATGAGTGGTTTGCATCTTCTGGTATGGCCTCTATATTTTTGCTTTTGAAGTCTTCTTCAAACGGTGGATTGTGATACCTTCAACCCTGCCCTTTGGAGGTTGTTGATGATGTCACTGACTCTTGTTTTTGGGTTTTTCTTTACAGCTCTCACAATGTTTGTCATCAGCTGTTTTGTTTTCCTTGGCTGACCCATTTGGTGTCTGTTGTTCAGTACACCAGTGGTTTCTTTCTTTTTCAGGACATTCCAAATTGTTGTACTGGCTATGCCCAATGTTTGTGCTGATGGATTGATTTTCCCTTTTTTCTCAGCTTCAAAATAGCTTGCTTTTCTCCCATTGACTGCTCTCTGATCTTCATGTTGGCTTGTCCTTTGCAGTCTTCACAGGTGAAACTGAAGGCTAAAACCAAGTAGACGTTCAGAGCTATTTATTGTTTAAACAATCAATCTAACAGGACATACCTGGGTAACAAGAAACACCTGTCAGTCACATGTTCGAATATTTTTGCTGGCCTACAAATTGGGTGGTTTAACACATCTGCGTATAAATACCAGGAAATAAAAAACCTTAAATTCTAAACTCTCGAAATATTCATCTATTGGTCTCAAACCCAAATGTCTTCAGTCTACAGCAAAAACAAATTAATTGGCCTTGCCGTTCCAATAGTTTCAGAGAGGACTGTAGTGCTGGGCATCAGAGAGTTAACTTTCTGTAAGTTACTTTCTGTAACTATTGGTGCAACGCAATGCCTGTATCAGTATCTGTATAGTGCTCAAAATATTCATATGTTTTCGAATTAGGATTTAAACCAGAAGGGATTTTTTGGTTGTTCGTTTGTTTTTTTTTTTTTACCCTTCTCCAAATTATTTAGGCTACAGTTGTCAACAATCTAATATTTATCTTACTTACTTCAGTTTTGGGTTTGTTACATTCCAGAAAGATCAGAAAAATTCAGTGGACACACTATTAGAATCTATTGTAAACTGAGGCGAAGTTCATTATAATACCTAAATGATTTTCCAAGAAGATTTTCTTTTAATAACAGTAGAGAATAATTATTTAAGAACAATAAAAAGCTAACAAAAAGAATTCTCCACCTATTGTTTGTAAATGTATTTAGAGTGCTTTATCTTTTCAATCCAAATAATGTATATGTATTTGGTAACATCCCTACTGTACATGGTTTCCTAGTCATGTAGCATAATATTAGTGTCACTGATTTAAATAACAATAATATTTAATACATTAATCAGAAGGGATACCCACATTTAAAATATCAAACCTGCTTACAATTTGGGGGAATTGTTTTGCTGTATTTATTGGTAACCGGGTCATCATTCTGCTGAAGATTCTGAAATTTAAAAAAGGCATTTTGTGTGTGTGTGTGTGTGTGTGTGTGTGTGTGTGTGTGTGTGTGTGTGTGTGTGTGTGTGTGTATACGTGGATGTATGGATTTATACTTCCCTTTAGTGGGCTAAACCTTGCACCTGTTGCCCGGCTACGAGGTACATGGGAAAAGCTTCCCAGCAAATATGAAAAGCTCTTTCGAGATCTGCAGGATATTTTTGACCCTTCACGCAACATGGCCAAATACCGCAACATCCTGAGTAGCCAAAGTATGCAGCTGCCAATTATCCCGCTCTTTCCTGTGGTTAAGAAAGATCTCACATTCCTGCATGAAGGTATGTAAATGCAAAATGCTTCAGTACACATGCTTTCATCAAGAACATTAATAATAAAAACAGACAAAATGTTTAATATTAGACACAATAGGCCATCACTTGCAGGTATTCATTGTTTGCTATATAAGCACTTCCTCAGAAGTGGAAGTGTACAAAGCGGGCCCTGTTTTTTAAACACAAAGTTACTTTCCTATCAAACACTCTTTAGCAGTCTGCTTGTCTTCTGCTACTGTCTTACTTTCTTCTTTTGCATGCCAGCATTGCTTAAGAGCTGGAGAAGTGGATATTACTTGGGTCTTCACTCTTATTCATAAAGGGCCAATGTGGCTGCAGGTTCGGTTTCACGCCTGCTCATTTTGATTCTTTCTTGTATTTGTGCACCAGATGCAGAGACCTTCCACAAAGTCACAAGTTGACTGTGTGTCATCACACCAAATATATAGTATTTGGTGTTTGGTATGAAATACTGCAGTAAATAACCATCTGTCCATTTCTCACCTCATACAGTGTCGGACCTTTTATGAATTTTGCGGCTATTTGCAGCTTGTGACCACGGTCGGCACTTCAAAAAACCAAAGCTAGCAATAGGCTTCCATCATCTCTTTCATTTCTTCAGGCTGCAGTTGGATTCTCTCATTAGCATGTTAGTGTTAGTCCTGCTCTGTCCGTGAATTTAGCAACAATTATTTGATTGTGATTGCTGTTCAGAATGGCACTCATCTCTCAGCTCTGAGATTTTCTTCACATCTCCCACTATCTGACAAGCTGCCGACCTGTGAATACAGGTTGCTAGCATGATAGTGTGGTTCTCCCTTACCATACCATGTTCTACACCACTGAGTCTGTGAAGTTAACTTGACATGCATACAGTGGGTATAGAAAGGAATCACCCCCCTTTGAAATAATCACATTCTGTTGCTTTTCAGCCTGAAATGAAGACGGACACAGTTTTTGTTTTATCCAGCTGTATTTACTCAGTGCAACTTATAACATCCAAGTGAAAGATATAACACCAACATGTCAGAAAAAAAATAAAGAACAGAATCACTGAGTTGGGAAAAGGATCACCCCCTTGTGTCAGTATTTTGTTGAACCACCTTTTGCTTCAATTACAGCCTTAAGTCTAGAGATGCACCGATCGACCGGCCAGGGACCGGAATCGGACGATTTTCCGCATGCTCGGCCCGGACCGGTGACCGGCCGGTCAGTCTCACGTCTTTCCGATTCCGAGCCGGTCCGTGTTGTTGCCAGCGGCACAGGCAATAATGTCACAGCCACGCTCACAGCCGCATGTAAACATGTCGTAGGCAAAAATGCGAAAACCCATTGACCTACTGGAGGATCAACAAAGATCGTTTCCCTGCGCTTGCTCCACTTTCCCACTTATGTTGGCAACAAAGAAAAGGTGCCTTGTGTAACGCTTTACACAGAGAGGCCTGAATGGTTGTAGTCAGGTGTAAGCAAACCTCACGTATCTGATATTTCACAGTGGTTTATTATCAGCGTTGTCGATCCCCCGCACACATGGGGCAGTTTGCAAAACACTCCACTAACAACTGCGTTACTGAAAATAAATAAAACAGGGCAAAGAGCAACAGAAATATAACCAGGCTTTACATGCATACATGCAATGATCATAGCTCGCGCTCCGTCTACCGACTGCCCACTCATCAGTGAGGGAGTAAGAGAGAGCGTTCCGCCTTAAAGGAGCAGTAACTAATTTTACTTGTTACACTTGTTATTTAATTATTAGCCACTGCATCTATTAATATTTGGAAGAGTATTGTACACTTTAGTTTTCTTCATAGGCTTTCATCTTTGGACTTTTGTGAGACGAGTAAAAAGGAGAAAAAGGTCCATTTATAAACAGTGGAAAATGATATCTGTTTTGTTATATAAAGCAACTCATTTTCAGTTAATTGTTATTTCTACCTCTTTCCAGTCACAGAGCACTTTATTTTGAGAGTTGTTTAAGTGAGAGAAGATCCTGTAACTTGTGCAGTTTGGGGGAAATTGTAATGTTTAATAATTCTTTTATTATGAAAATAAAATTTTGCATTGAAGAAAAGTAGATTTTTGTTTGTATATGCTGTCAATTATAGTTCTTATCGGAATTATAGTTCTAAATCGGAATCGGCAAAAATCGGTATCGGCAGGTCACATTTACAAAAAAATCGGACATCGGAATCGGCCAAAAAAATTGCAATGGGTGCATCTCTACTTTAGTCAGTTGGGATATGTCTCTACAAACTTTGCACATCTAGGCTTTGCAATATTTGCCCACTCTTCTTTGCAGAACTGCTCAAGTTCAGTTAAATTTGATGGTGACTGTATGTGGACTGCAGTCTTCAAGTCATTCCACAGATTTTCAATGGGGTTTAAGTCTGGGCTCTGACTAGGCCATGCAAGGACATTCACCTTTTTCTCCTTCAACCACTGTGTGGTCAGTTTTACTGTGTGCTTTGGGTCATTGTCATGTTGGAAGGTAAATCTTTTCGAATTGACAACTTTCTGGCAGAGGGCAGCAGATTTTCCTTAAGAATTTGACGGTATTTCGCCCCATCCATTTTCCTTCTATCCTGAGAAGTGCTCCAGTCCCTTCTGCATAGAAACACCCCCATAACAGGATATTACCACCTCCATGCTTTACTGTAGGAATGGTGTTATTTGGATGGTGAGCTGTGTTGAATTTCCGCCAGACATATCGTTAAAATTAGATTTTAGTCTCATCTGACCTGAATCTTCAAGGTATGTTTTGGCAAAGCTCAGTCATGGGTGGCTTTTTTCTTGCAACCCTCCCATACAAGCCACATTTGTGGAGAATTTTTGATATTGTTGTCACATGCACACAATGACCACTCTTTGTCATAAATTCCTGCAACTGCTTCAGAGTTACGGTAGGCCTCTTGGAAGCCTCTCTGACCAGTTTCCTTCTGGCTCTTTCATCCAGTTTGGAGCGACGTCCTGATCCTGTGTTGTACCAAATACCTTCCACTTCTTAATGATAGACTTCAATGTGCTTCTAGGCATTGATAAAGCCTTTGAATTTTTTTGTATCCATCTCCTGACTTGTGATAGAGTAAATACAGCTGGATAAAACAAAAACTGTGTCCGTCTTCATTTCAGGCTGAAAAGCAACAAAATATGATTATTTTAAGGGTGGAGGGGTGATTCTTTCCTATAACCACTGTACAGGGGTTGGAGTTGGACTTCATTCCATTTCCTTGTATCTGCACCAAGTGGGCATCTCCTGGTGCTTTGGCTCAGTCCTGCAGCCACAGCAGTCTATTACCTAGTGGGCATGTGGCTAAGTGTGCTGCTACTAACGTGTTGAGACACTGCTCATAGCTTGACAACTTTGTTTGCCAGACTAGTTGGAGCTGAGTTTTTTCTCTGCCAGCATTGGCCACCTCAGAGAAGCAGTCTCTGGGCGCTGGATGTCTCCTGCACTTTAGGCTCAGCGATGCCGACACAATGCACCTGTCTGGCAGATTTAGTCCCTGATTTTTGAGTCAAATCTTACCCAAGTAAAATGTCGTAGCATGTAGATGACATAGCTTCGGACATGGCTCTGCTGTTGATTTTGGAACAGAAGCTGTGAGCACTGGAAGCAGGAATGAGTGAAGGGATGCAATAACACGACTGATTGCGAGGAGGTCGACCTGGGCCACCTGTCTGCTGTTAACGCATCATGTCACTGGTGGTTTTGCCAGAAAGTGTTGCATTCGGACATGCTGCAGAAGCACCAAATGCATGTGCGCTTATAACATTCTGTTAAGGTCTTATTACATTGTCTTATGTATGTTGCCTACAGGCAGTTCTCTTGTAATATTGCTGATTGCACTGCAGTAATCATTCTGATATGCAGATATTGACCCCTCTGTGACAGAGCTGATTGAAACAACCACCAATCTGGTTTATGTACAGCACCAAGTGTGGTTAGAACAATTTTCACTGCCACATGCAGGTCAACCCTACGAAATCTATGCTATGTTACAGGGTCACTGAGGCACAGAAGCACTGAAGAGAAGAGCACAGGTTCCAGAAACTAGAAACCAGCACAGTGAAGTGGATTAGCCATGCAGCACCCTTCACTATATTCCCGAATAAGTTCTGTCAGCCCTGTGCAAGTGTCTCAATCTCAGACTTCCAACAGGCATCTGTGTGCCCCCACGTTCCCCCTGGGTTGACCTACAAAAGACATCCTGTCACCATTAAGGAGCCTTACAGCCAGATATATTGCTAGTTGGGCAGCAGATACATTATTTCTACCAGCAGGCCTCAACATTTTTTCAGGGCTCAGGGCCTCACCAATTTCTAGATCCATCAAGATTGTCCCAAGAAGTTAATTCCTGTTTGGACAGAATAGAGTAGACCTCCCGACCCAGAACAAAGGGTTCTATTGGTGTATTTCCTAGTTCTGAAGGACTATGGTGTGTTGTTAAAACTGTCAGATGTTATTTCTGCCATGCAGCCACAAGATCAGGTTCATGTCAGTGGATATGTGCAATTTTTACCTTTACATTTTACTCATTTGTCTGATGCTTTTATCCAAAGTGCCTTACAACTGAGACGGGCCACAACTGAGCAGCTGTGGGTTAATAGTCTTGCTTAAAGACCCAAAAGTGGCAGCTTGGGAGTGCTGGGATTTTAACTCCCAGCTTTCTGATCAGTAGCCCAAAGCCTTAACCATATTTTCATGTACCCATCACTTCAGAATACAGATGGTTTTGCAGGTTTGCCTTCCACAGACAGGCATACCAATTAAAAGTCCTATACTTTTAATTGGTTTTAACTCTCTGTCTATCTCTGTCTAACTCTCTGTCTATCCCCATGGGTATTCAGGAGATGCATGCAGGTAGACCTGTTGCAACTAAGGCCAGAGGCATAAAGATACAGCCATACTTGGATGACAGGCTCACACACATTTTGTTGTTTGGATATGAGCAGACCACACAATTTCATCAGTGTGAAACTAGATTCATTGGGAATGCTAGCCACATTGTCCCCTCAACCTGAGACAGATATTATTACACATATCTGGTGTTCACAGGATGACAATTACATGCGTTATAAAACTAGCGTTTTATAGATACTAATACTAGTTGAGAAAAACTATTATTTAAACTAAAATCAGGTGTAACTCCTGTTTGTCTGGAATGAAAGCCTGCAGCCACGCTAGTCCTTTCCAGATAAGATTGAAGACCCCTGGAATATTAGGTGTAGTCACAAGGCATGGGTGAAAGTATGTTTAATATGATCAGGATAGGTATTTATTATGCACATAGCATGGTAAAACTTGTGAATGATACACTAGAGTGTATGGCCAAAAATATGTGGACATCCCTCCTAATTATTGAGTTAAGGTATTTCAGCCACACCTATTTCTATCAGGTGCATAAACTCAAACAAATAGCCAAGCAATCTCCATGGACACAAATTTGCAGTAGAATGGGTGGTACTGAAGAGCTCAGTTGCTTTAAATATTGCACTTTAAACAAGGCAGTTTATTTTTATGCCCTGTTAGATCTGCCTTGGTCTGGTATCCAGGAACAACAGTAGCTCAGCTCTAGCTCAAAGCGGTAGACCATGCAAACTAGAGAGGGGTTGCCCGAATGCTAGCATGTAGAAATCACCTATCCTTTGTTGCATCACTCACTACAGAGTTCCAAACTGCCTCTGGAAGCAACACTGGCACAAGAGCTGTGCATCGAGACCTTCATGAAATGGGTTTCCATGGCCGAACAGCTGCACACAAGCCTTAGATCACTATGCACAGTGCTAAGCATCGGTTGGAGTGGTGTATGCCACCACTGGACTCTAGAGCAATGGGGATGTTTTCTCAGGAGTGATGAATCATGCTTCACTATCTGCTGGACGAATCTGGGTTTGGCAGATGCCAGGATAACACTACTTACTGGAATGCATAGTGCCAAAAGTAAAGTTTGGTGGAGGAGGGAATAATGGTCCTAGGCTGTTTTACAGACTATGCCCCTTAGTACCAGTGAAGGGTAATGTTAATGCTACAGCGTACAAAGATATTTTAGACAGTTGTATAGTTCCAAATCTGTTTTGATACCCATGGTTTTGGAATAGGATGTCCAACAAGCTCATATAGGTGTTGTGGACACCTGACCACACATTTTTGGTCATATACAGTATTTGTCAATAGGGTTAATAAGTTTCTCAGGGTAGCAACCTGTTAAAACACATGAGACACAAGAAATTCCTTTATCTTAACACTGATTTAGTATGAAGAATAAATATTAAAGATGTTCTGAATTAGTCATATATAATATATAATGCATGCAATCATCTCTGCTAAGTGTTGAATAAGTAAAAGAAGAAAATATAACACTTTTTATTTAGTTTTAATTTTCTTTAATTTCACTTTACCAGCCTCTCATTTGTTACAATTCCAATTTTCCCATTTCACAATTGCTCAGGAAATGACACAAATGTGGATGGCCTTGTGAACTTTGAGAAGCTACGAATGATTGCCAAGGAGATTCGCCATGTTGTGCGAATGACCACCACCAACATGGACCCAGCAATCATGTTTCATCAGAGGTTTGTTTCTGGAATGCTCATCTTGCTCACAGTCCGAAAGATGTTTATGTTGCCTCTGGATAGCCATTCTTTTGTGTATATGGAACACATAATTTAACTGGGTTTGAGATCAAAAGATGAATGAGATATTAGCTCAGAATTTCAGCTTTCATTTCCTGATATTTACATCTAAATGTGTAAACCAACTCAGAACATGGCCCCTTATGTTTGATCCCACACATTTTTCAGTGATCTGAAATATTGGAACATGTGACTGACAGGTGTTTCTTGTTGCCCAGGTGTGCCATGTTAGATTGACTGTTTAAGCAATTAATAGCACTGGGTTTTGGCTGTGAAGACGGCATTTGTTCTTAAAAATGATAAACCAACATGAAGACCAGAGAGCTGTCTATTGGAGAAAAGCAAGCCATTTTGAAGCTGAGAAAAGAGGGAAAATCTATCAGAGCCATTGCCCAAGCATTGGGCATAGCCAATATAACAGTTTGGAATGTCCTGAAAAAGAAACCACTGGTGTACTACTGTAACAACCAGACATCAAACAGGTCAGCCAAGGAAAGCTATAGCAGTTGATGGCAGAAACGTTGTGAAAGCTGTGAAGAAAAACCCAAAAACAACAGACAGTGATATCACCAACAGCCTCCACAGGGCAGGAGTATCACAATCCACCATTTGAAGAAGACTTTGAGAGCAGAAATACAGAGGCCATACCACAAGATGCAAACCATACACCACAAAAGTTCTGGTACCAATATTAACCTCTGCCAGTGAGATGAAAAGGCGAAAGTGTGGAGAAAGAAAGGATCTGCACATGATCCAAACTATACGAGCTCATCGCTCAAGTACGGTGGAGGTAGTGTCATGGCTTGGGCTTGCAAGGCTGCTTCTGGAACGGGCTCACTAATCTTTATTGATGATGTAACTCATGGTGGTAGCAGCAGAATGAATTCAGAAGTCTACAGAAACATTCTGTCTGCCAATTTACAGACAAATTCATCTATTCTATTTGGAAGGAACTTCATCATGGAGCAAGACAATTACAAAACGCATTGCCAGCGCAACAAATTACTTCAGCAGGGAAAAAGTGGAAGGTTTTTGACTGCCCAAGTCAATCACCAGACCCAGCTGAGCATGCATTTCACCTCCTGAAGAGGAGATTGAAGAGAGAAACCCCTCAAAACAAACAACAACTGAAAGAAGCTGTGGTACAATCCTGGAAAAGCATCACAAAAAAATAATAGACCACCAGTCTGGTGATGTTAATGGGTCACCGGCTTGCTGCAGTTATTGCAAGCAAGGGATATGCAACCAAATGTTAAGTGTTCTTTAACTTTATTTTTACTTTGACTATCTGTTTCAATACTTTTGCTCATTAAAAATTGTGTGGTCCACCAACAAAGGTACCATGTTCTAAGGTTCAACACATCTAGCTGTAAATATCAGGAAATGAAAGCTGAAATATATCGTCTCTCTTGATCTTAAACCAAAATGTCTTCAGTGTATAGCAAAAACAACAGAATTGGCCCTGCCATTCCAACACTTTTGGAGGGGACTGTATGTGTTAATCTGTAAGTGGCTTTTTCATGATTACCTAATTACTGAAAAAACATGGCTGCCCTCAGCCAATCAGGTTTCAGTGGGCATTTGAAACGTTTAATTTCCATTAAAGTATTGTTAGAAAACTTGAATGGTAGGTTTGGGTAGGAGCCCCCTATTATCTAATGCAATCTCACTCAACCTTGCCACTGGTGGGCACTGTTTATGTTCATAGCACTTGGAGTTCATTAGCCGTTTCTCAGTCACCAAAAGTCTAGTTGAGCTGAATTTTTGTGACGCTACATCATTCTACTAATCTGTAACTGGATTTTTAGCTATCACTTCAAAAACATGGCCACCTTCAACCAGTCAGATTTCAGCAGGTATTTCACACAACTATCATTGATCAAGAATCATAATTCTTGATAAATATGCTCATCTCTGGTCTATGTATTGTTTAACTATTTAACTGGCCACCGGGGGCACTATTTGCAAGGACTTCTTGGACCCCACAAATCCGCCACTTTGCAGCTTTACTTATTATTAGTATCATTAGGGGTCCAAGCACGAAGCGCTGGAACCCTTGTTATTGTCAAGATTTTTAGGGGTTCAAGCCCAGGGGCCTTGCTAGGGTTGGAAGAGATAATGGGCTTAGCCCCCTGAGAACTTTTTGTTTTTCTCACTTTTGTATGTCTCTCTTGTTGATCCTCCCTTGCTTTGTGGCTGTTCTCTTGTCTTGCCTTTCTACTGTATCTCTTGTTTCTCTCCTTTCATGTAGCTTTATATGTCCTTTGTCTCTCTTCTTGTCTGCCTTTTTGTCTCAATTTTGTCTTTTTTTTCCATTTTGTTGTAAGCTATCCTCTTCCTTATTCTCTCTCTGCCTTGGTGCACTCCTTTGTTTCTATTTCATGGTGCTTTCTTGCAGGAAGAAGAGGTGGAAGAGTTTAGGGTAAGTCACTCTGTCCCTCTCCATGCATGCCTGGTATAGGTCATTATTATCATGTCTTCAATTCCCATTTTTTCTTTGTGACTTATAAACCCAAGCCTCAAGTGCTCATCTGGAAATTTTTTAGTTAGTTGCTTAATAAATGTACCATGTTACCAAGTTTTAAAAAAAAAATCAGTTTAAAATATTTTTATTTTTTATTATGATTTTATTTTATTTTTAAATTAGAGTTTCCTAGCTCCATTAGAATATTCTGTCCTGGTTAGAAAAGACAAATGAAATATTGGTAGAGGTGAATGAGTCATGAATGCATAATAGACTTCTGCATTTAATATTATGCCTTGCTGTCCATTCATTCTGATGGAAACATTAACTAATAGTGGGACATTAATTTAACAAATTAATTTTTGTCTCTTTAAAGAGTGCCAATAAAACAGTCCTCAAAAAGAAACATTTAAATAAAGTAACATTTTCTTATATATTTATTTCTCATAAATGAATCACCCCCCTTTAAAATAATCACATTTTGTTGCTTTTCAGCCTGAAATGAAAACGGACACAGTTTTTGTTTTATCCAGCTGTATTTCTCAGTGCAACTTATAACATCCAAGTGAAAGATATAACACCAACATTTTTTTAAAAATAAAAAATAAAAAACCAGAATCACTGAGTTGGAAAAAGGATCACCCCCTCCTAAAAATGACTTCTAAACTCAGTAAGGTGTAGCTAATCACCTTCTCAATGGTACACAAAGCCATTTGACTTTCAACTGTGATCAGCTGTGGTCATTTTGATTAGCTCAGCATGAAAAGAGCTTTCCTGGAGCATTTTGTAGTGCGACTGAAGCAAACAATCAACTATGGGTGGCAAGGCACTGTCAAAAGATCTCCGGGATAAAGCTGTGGACAGGCACAAGTCAGGAGATGGATACAAAAAAATTTCAAAGGCTTTATCAATGCCTAGAAGAACAGTGAAGTCTATTATTAAGAAGTGGAAGGTATTTGGTAGAACACAGACCCTCCCTGGATCAGGACGTCGCTCCAAACTGGATGAAAGAGCCAGGAGGAAACTGGTCAGAGAAGCTACCAAGAGGCCTACAGCAACTCTGAAGCAGTTGCAGGAATTTATGACAAAGAGTGGTCATTGTGTGCATGTGACAACAATATCTCAAATTCTCCACAAATGTGGCTTGTATGGGAGGGTTGCAAAAAAAAAAAAATCACCCATGACTGAGCTTTGCCAAAACGTACCTTGAAGATTCTGAGGCCACATGGAAAAGGTGTTATGGTCAGATGAGACTAAAATTGAATTATTTGGCCTCAACACCAAACGATATGTCTGAAATGTCAGAAAGTTATCAATGGGAAGAAGGTTTACCTTCCAACATGACAGTGACCCAAAGCACACAGCAAAACTGGCCACACAGTGATTGAAGGAGAAAAAGTTGAATGTCCTTGCATGGCTTAGTCAGAGCCCAGACTTAAACCCCATTGAAAATCTGTGGAATGACTTGAAGACTGCAGTCCACAAACGGTCACCATCAAATTTAACTGAACTTGAGCAGTTCTGCAAAGAAGAGTGGGTAAATATTGCAATGTCTAGATGTGCAAAGTTAGTAGAGACATATCCCAACAGACTAAAGGCTGTAATTAAAAAAATTAAGGCAAATTAAAGCAAGGGGGTGATCCTTTTTCAGTGATTCTGGTTTTTTAAATTATTTTTATTTTTTTCTGACATGTTGGTGGTATATCTTTCACTTGAATGTTATAAGTTGCACTGAGTAGGTACAGCTGGATAAAACAAAAATTGTGTCCGTCTTCATTCCAGGCTGAAAAGCAACAAAATGTGTTTATTTTAAATAGGGTGATTCTTTTCTATACCCACTGTGTGTGTGTGTATGTGTATATATATATATATATATATATATATATATATATATATATATATATATATATATATATATATATATATATATATATATATATATATATATATATATGTATATATATATATATATATGTATATATGTATATATATATATATATATGTATATATATATATATATATATATATATATATATATATATATGTATATATATATATATATATATATGTATATATATATATATATATATATATGTATATATATATATATATATATATGTATATATATATATATATATATATACATATATATATATATATATATATACATATATATATATACACACACACACACACACACACACACACAACACTGATCATCATGTGTCTTAGCAGTTACTGTTTATTTCTGTTCTGTCTTGTCTGTCTCAGTGTTACTGTCATGATGTTTGTAGGATATTGATGTCTCCTCAAGCCCTCTCTCTGGCCCTCCTTTAGGTCCTTGAGCCAGGGCAGCACTAATTCCACCCTACTGGATGTGCAGGCTGGACATAAGAAGCGTGTGCGGCGCAGCTCATTGCTAAATGCCAAGAAGCTGTATGAAGATGCACAGATGGCCCGTAAGGTCAGGCAGTACCTGGCCCAGCTGCAGGTGGAGACAGACGAGGAGAAGTTCCAGATTATGTCTCTGCAGTGTGAGCCAGCCTACAGTACTTGTGAGATGAAGCACTCTCTTATTTTTACAGTTGAAACATATTAGTGACTTAAATGCATGCTTCTACCAGAAGTCCTAAACTAATTAAGCATTACTGAGCATCCATTTGTGCCATTTGATTTGTCTAATGTAAACTGGTTATTAGTAGATTTCATTTTTGATGAGCTGAAAATTAGCATGTGCTTTTGCATTATTGGGTTATTATTCAACCTGGCTGCAATCAAAATTATTCAGAATTACCATCTTTACTGCCACCTAGTCTTGTAAATTGCTTCCAAGTTGACACACAAGTGTAAAACGTCTGGGTTACTATTGTAACCCTGTTCCCTGAGAAGGGAACAAGACGTTGCATGAGATTCATGCTGTGGGAATGAGTATACCCACTCCATCATACTGAGGGTACGGCCTGTCACAGAGGCTCCATCAGTAGGGGCATGGCTGGCCGAAATGGCGGCCACGTAGACCCTAATTGTAGAAGGAGCCAACCTTGCTGAGAAACGTTCCTGTAAGAACTCCAGGACTGTAGCCATTGTGCAGTTTACTGGGTCTCACTCACATTCCTAGCATTTAGCATGGTCTCTACAACCTCGGTTGAGGGACCAGAATCTATGAGCTGGTGCCCCTCAGGGGCCAGACTCGGTTTCCTTAGTTCCGGCCGAGGGTGATAAATCAACCCTCTTGCTTAAGACAATAGATCCCTGTGAACGGGAATCTCCCAGGGAGTGCTGTCTGCAGAGGTGATATCTCCGAGAACCATATACAAGCTGGCCAATAAGGCCAAACTGTAATACCGAATGAATGTGTGCAGCGTAGACCACCCTACCACAGCACACAAATCCTGTTAGGGTACCTCTGAGGAGGTGACCCCCTATTGGAATGAGCCCAGACATTGGTTCCACTATCCAAATAGAGATGCGCTGTTTTGACGCAGCATCACCTCTACTGTCATTGCCAAGCAGACCAGCAACTGCTCCAACTTACACCACTGGCCAGAGCAGTGGACATAAGTACAAAGAACCCTCACTGGACACAGTAGGTGCAATCTTCCTTGTTCCGGTGTAAGGAAAGTCTGCAACACTACCGTCTGGACAGCAGACTTAGGCACTTAGGAATAATCCGGCCTAGGATATAGGGAGGCCTTGGCTAATCTAAAGACAAAGTCAAGGCAGGAAGGGGCAACAGAGATGGCAGGGCCAGCCAAAAGAGCTAGGAATGTTCACACAGACAACCGACATGCAGTCTTCGCTGAAGTTAAGGCTGATGACGTGGTTTACAGACGCCATTTTATAGTCATGCGACCAACACAATGCCACATCACCTGACCACAGCAGGCCTATAAATAGGTGTGATTTTACACAGACTTCAGATACCGGTCATGGGCAAGGGAGCTTCCCACAGCGTGAAGCTCACACAACGTTGAGATCCCTTTGAAAGGGAACATCAGTTATGTATGAAATTATAGCAAAGTACATCAGAACATCAGAAAACTGATTGGAGTTGCAAGCCTCTATGTAATGCCAATGAGGAGCAGATGCTCATCGTAGAGCGGCATGTCATAGTAGGGGTGTCCGGAACACCAAAGTGATGTTTACCACCAGGAGTCAATCATGAAGATATGGCAGTGTCCTTATGCTCCTGCTAATGCCTCCTGAGATGCATGCATCTCTCGTGCTAGAGAGTGGCAATACCTAGTTTTGAAACACAAACCTCAAAATGTATGTGCTCCAGAGTGATGGGAACATGAAAATATCATGCATATCTACTGATATGAGCCAGTTGTGTCTGCATACCATGAATAACATCTTATAGCAAACAGAAATGGCTTTTAGGAAACAACTAAGCTCTCTCAAATCTAGAATCAGATGGAAACCACCATCCATCTCCTGAATTAAGAAGTGTGCAGAGTAGAACAAACCTTTATTTGAACAGCATGGAAAACCTCAGGTCTAAAAGTGATGAGGCCTTGTGCCCTGAAAAGTGTGGTTCAGCTGGTGGTGCACTGTCAGACTGAAAATGTTTCTGAAATGCAGCTACAGATATATCGCTACTATGTACCTTTAATTTAACAGTATGACTACCACATTAATTATTTGGCAGCTTTTACAGCTACAGCAGATCCTATTATTTTGTATTTTTTATATTGTGCACTGACAGCTGTTTGTGCACACCAGGGGCATTAGCTGGACTGTTACTCATCCAGGGATGAGCCCAGATTCCTCTGCATCGAAATTTTTTTTTTAAATAAATAGACTGTTTCCATGCCAGGGGCATTGATAGGGCCTTTTGTGCCCCAGTCAAAATTTTCCTGATGAATCATTGTCTGATGAGGTAGATTACAGTAGATACGTCTGAAAATAGGCTTTCCTATTCACTGAATGTTATCATTTACATCATTTGAATTATTTAAAACATGAAGGCTGATTGTAACCCCAGCTGAACGTGAAAATATCCTGTGCATCCTCTTCAATCATACAACCTACCCCCCCTCGCTGTGCTCCTCCTCCCTTCACTCTTCCTGTGAAAACCTCAATTTGCAGTCAGACGATTATTCATAATCCAACATTGTAGCTAAGGAGAGGTAACTAACGGACTAACGTTTATCGCTGTATTAATGAGTAGTATGTGAATTTGTATTTATTTGAATGCGGACAGCCCGTTTTCTAGATCTAATTTGCTTGGCACAGATTTGATCAACGTTAGCTTATTAACTGCTAAAAGAGTGCTTGCTTATCTATTATCTAATTTGGCATTCTGCCATAAACAATATGATGTAGTCATTATCACTGAAAGCTTTTTAAAGTGATTTGTTCATGTAGGGCGCTAGTTAGTTAGTTTACTCACGAAAATACTAATTAAACACACATGCCTGTAATTTTCAAATAATCCTGAAGACTTTGGTTGAAGACTTTGTATTTAAAAAAATATATATATTCTCTTGTCTTTTTGAACGGAGAATATACCAATGTATATTTATTTCAGGAATTTTAATAGAAATTAGGTATGGTCAAGTATCATATAATGTAAACATGTATGTTATTAGTAATTTTTTGAAAATTACGATGGTAAAACAGAGTTCCATGGTATAACAATATGGAGTTTGTCATTGTCATCAACCAAACAGTAACCAGTTTTGATAATGAAAAACGTTTATGAAAGCAAAGCACTCTACATTAAATTAAAATGTCAAATTGAACTAATGAAATGATCTGCAGAACATACTTACATTATTGTTTTTTACATAATATGATTAAATAAATATATACATACAGTACTGTGCAAAAGTTTTAGGCACCCTATTTTTTTTTTAGTACAAACCTTTGTTATAGATTTTTTTGTTTTATGACTTCTACATTATCAAGTCAGTACAAAAAAACATTTAGATTCACAAATATTAGTACCGGAGACTACTGTTTTTATTTTAATTTTAATTTTTTTGTCACACCAAATATTGACTTTGTTTCATTTACTACTCTTTACTGCTCTTTTTTCTTTTCTGTCTTGTCAGAATTTAGTAAGAGGAAGTTAATAAGCAATGTCCACTGTCTAATGTCCTTTACACATTCCTCAACTTTATTAAACTGGTGTCTGTCATCTGCCTTTGCTGAAACATACAACTGTGTGTCATCAGCATAACAGTGGAAGCTAATTCCATGTTTACGAATAATTTGACCCAGAGGTAGCATATATAAAGAAAAAAGCAGTGGGCCTAAAACAGAACCTTGCGGAACACCAAACTTTACCTCAGTATGCATAGAGAATTCACCATTTACATCTATGAACTGATAACGGTCAGTCAAATAAGACCTGAGCCAGGAGAGGGCCGTTCCCTTAATGCCAACAACGTTTTCTAGTCTACCAAGGAGAATAGTATGATCAATTGTATCAAAACCTGCACTAAGGTCAAGCAACACAAGCATGGAGACACAACCCTGATCAGAGGCCAGCAGTAGGTCATTTACCACTTTAACCAGTGCTGTCTCTGTGCTATGATGAGGCCTAAATCCTGACTGATATATTTCATGAATGTTATTCCTATTTAGGTTTGAGCATAGCTGCTGTGCTACAACCTTTTCTAAGATCTTGGAGATAAAGGGGAGATTTGATATTGGCCTATAGCTGGACAATTGACAGGGGTCGAGGTCAGGTTTTTTTAATCAGGTGTTTGATAACTGCTAGTTTAAATGATTTAGGTACATTGTCAGTGCTAAGGGAAGAGTTGATTATTTTTATAAGGGGTTTGATTATTTCTGGAATAATCTGTTTGAAGAAACATGTAGGTAAGGGATCTAGTATACAAGTTGATGATTTTGATGAAGAAATTAATGAAATAAGTTCGGTCTCTCTAAGGGGAGTAAAGCATTCTAATCGTTGATCTGATATTGCTATATTATTATCTACAGGGTTAGTAAGGCTGTCTGGTTTTAAATGAATAGTCTGAATTTTTTGTCTAATATTTTCAATTTTGCCAGTAAAAAAACTCATGAAATCATCGCTGCTATATAATGATTGTGTGCCTGTTTCTGTGGTGGTTTTATTCCTAGTTAATTTTGCTGTAGTATTAAATAAGAATCTAGGATTATTTTTGTTATCTTCAATTAAGGTAGAGAGAGAGACTGATCTAGCAGCACTAAGAGATTTCCTATAGTTCAGGAGGCTCTCCTTCCATACTATTTGAAATACTACCAATTTGGTTTGACGCCATTTACGTTCCAATTGTCTAATTTTTCTTTTAAGTGGCGCTTAAAGTAGGGCAGTGGTAGCTCAGTGGTTAAGACATTGGGCTACTGATCGGAAGGTTGCAAGTTCAAATCCCAGCACCGCCAAGCTGCCACTGTTGGGCCCTTGAGCAAGGCCTTTAACCCTCAATTGCTCAGATGTATAAATGAAATAAATGTAAGTCGCTCTGGATAAGGGCGTCTGCCAAATGCCATAAATGTAAATGTGGAGCTACCTTGTCTAACGTGATCTTAACTGATCAAGTTCTATGGGATCAGGCGGTGATCGAATCATAGTTGATATCTCTGGGAGGTTATTAATAAAACTGTACAGTAGCTGACATTTGGCAGGGTGCATATATTATGATCAATGCGCAATTTGCACGAGATGAGATAATGATCTGAGATAGCTTCAGACTGCGGAAATGTGACTATATTTTCTATATTTAATCCGTATGTTAGTATAATGTCAAGAGTGTGACCACCATTATGAGTAGGTCTTATTACATTCTGATTGACCCCTACTGAATCTAAAATAGACACAACCGCTGTTCTCAGAGGATCTTCCGGGTTATCAAAATGAATATTAAAGTCACCAACAATTAATGCTTTATCTAGAGAAACAACCAGGTTCAAGATAAAATCTGCAAATTCACCAAGGAATTCAGAATATGGCCCTGGGGGTCTGTAAATAATAATAAGTGGAATCGACTCGATAAACTTATTTTTTGTGGTTACATATGTTATACTAGTATGAAGAACTTCAAAGGAGTTGAACTTATGGCTAGGTTTTTGTGTGACGCCTAGATTTTCATTATAAATGAGTGCAACACCTCCTCCTCTGCCAGTTAGACGGGGCTGATGTATATAACTGTATCCAGGAGGACTGGCTTCATTTAGTGCTATGTACTCATTTGGTTTAATCCATGTTTCTGTTAAACACATTATATTAAACTCCTGATCGGTAATGGTTTCATTAACAATAAGTGCTTTAGATATAAGAGATCTAATATTTAACAGTCCTAGCTTCAGATCAAAGGTGCTGGCTGTGCATTCAGTATGGTCTAATTTTATGTTAATTAACAAACTTTCCGAAAATTTCTACATATTTGTTCAGCTCGGGGAACAGACACAGTCTCTATAGGATAAACTACAGATGTCGTATTATCATTTAAGTAATTCGAACATTGACTATCGTAGCTGTTATTGTTATTTGAAGTTGTACTTACGAGTCATATGGTGTGTAGTGTCTTGGAGATGTTGTCTGAGAGGAGATCCGCTCTGAGTCTTCTGGGGTGCAGGCCATCAGCACGGAACAATCTAGGACACTCCCAGAAAAGATTCCAGTTATTAATAAAGAGCAGTTTCTGTTCATTACACCATGTAATTAACCATTCGTTTAAAGCGAAAAGTCTACTGAACCTTTCAAGTCCACATTTGTATGTGGGGAGAGGTCCAGACACGATGATCTTCGTCGTGGGCGATGTGTTGCATACCGTCTCTATCAGGCTGCCGAAGTCCCTCATCAGGATTTCCGTCTGCTGCAACCTGATGTCGTTGACCCCCGCATGCAGCACGACAGCTCCTGTGTTCTTGGCATCCTTCAGGATCGCGGGTACCTGCGTAGCGACATCGAGAACATGAGTACCAGAAAAACAGTGGATGCGTACCTTACCTTTAGTTGAGGTGACGCGGACGTTTCAAACTGTTGATCAGTCCTGCACATCGGCTTGTGCCCATTTTAGCCCATACCTCAGTACAGAACAGCTTAAATTCTGGGATGTTGGTGGGTTTCCTCACATGAACTGCTGGCTTCAGGTCCTTCCACAACATTTCAATTGGATTAAGGTCAGGACTGTGACTTGACCATTCCAAAACCATTACCTTTATTCTTCTTTCACTATTCTTTGGTAGAACAACATGTATGCTTAGTTTCATTGTCTTGCTGCACAACCCACTTTCACTTGAGATTCAGTTCATAGACAGATGTCTTGACATGTTCCTTTAGATTTTGCTGGTATAATTCAGAATTCATTGTTCCATCAATGATGGTAAACCACCCAGATGCAGCAAAACAGGCCCAAGTCATGATACTACCACCACCATGTTTCACAGATGGGATAAGGTTCTTATGCTGAAATGCAGTGTTTCCTTTCTCCAAACAGAACACTTCTCATTCAAACCAAAAAGTTATTTTTGGTCTCATCTATGCACTGCTAATCCTAGCAGTTCACATACTTTTGCCACTTACAGATGTAATATTGGATTTTCCTCAATAACTAAATGACCAAGTATAATATTTGTGTCTGATTTGTTTAATTGGGTTCTCTTTGTCTACTTTTTTGACTTGTGTGAAAATCTGATGATGTTTTAGGTCATATTTATGCAGATATATTGAAAATTCACAAGCTTTCAAGCACATACCACTCCCAAAGTCACCAGAATTGAATAAGGAGGGGAACTATTTGTGCTCTATCCCTGCAGTATCTAAAAACTTGAGTGAAAGGAAGTCCACGAAATCCGACATGTCTCCCGTGTTCACACGCTCATCCTTGACCTCCGGCAAGTCACACAACCGCGTCTCCCAGGTCCTACAGGTTCCCCCCGTCAGCCTCAATTCCCTGCGGAAGAAGAGCATTGCCAAAGACCTAATGACTGCAAACAGTGAGTCAAAAACACACACAGCTGGGATGACTTGGCTGTTTCATATCAGTTATTTGCTATGCTATGTTGAAAAAAATCTCATTAGTCTCCCATTTTATAATCAGTAGCAATGAGGAATGTGATGAGGAGGAGGGAGTTAGACGCATGTGCATTTTGTGTTCAGCTTGTGTGTTTTATGTTCTGTTTCAGTTTCATTTATTATTAAACTTTGTGTTTATGTTCAGCCGGTTCCCCCCTCCTCCTTGCCTAACTTTAAATTGTTACAAGGAACAATCTAAAAAAAAAAGTAAATTAGCAAATCTCTGGTGAAAACCCTCTGGTGATTTTATGATGTCATTGAGGTAAAGGGAGAATCTGTAACTTTAGGCTTAACCTGAACCTGAACAGGTTAAAACACTTAGTAGAGTTGAATGAACGAACACAGTAAATGCACATGTGCATAATTTAACACATTTCCAGTGTACATTGCATTTATTCCTTTCATTTCAAAATTCATTTATTTTATTCTTATTTTATTTTTCTTTGCACAAATAGGAAATCAATTCATTTTTATGAAATAATTTTTAAAATGACTCATTTTAAATGGTTTCTTCTTGTTTCAAAACAAACGGTGTAGAAATCAAATATGGGTCATTCCATTTCAAGTGGTCAAAAACCACTTTCAAAGTTGGTTACTTGACCACTTTTTATGTATTATCATTGCAAAAATCACCTTTTTAAATTTAGTAATTTATTTATTTATTTATTTATTTATTTATTCAATATATGCTTGGTTTAACTGCAAGGGCCATCTTTGGGTCAAGGCACACAACAATCTTTGGTTATACTAGCTCTTTGGAACAAAAACTGGTCTCATTACAAGGTATATGTACATATATAAACATTTTGCATATTCTTGTTCCTTAGACTTAGAACTTAAGTCCAAATGTAATGCTCAAGATTGCTCACAGTTCCACATTTAGGGTCAATATATAATTGGAAGGGTTCAAGTCTCAGTCTTAATTTTTTAGGGGATACCTAGGTAAGTATAGTGTGCATGCAGAGCACTTCAGGTTTGAGACTTCTCTTATTTTTTTTAAGGGGGTGATAAAGCGCAATTTTTAAGAAAAAATTTCCCTCACTTCTGGGTTGAATATCTCAGGTGGGGGACTAGATACAAACCTGAAATTTTCACAGAAATACGTACTCTATAGTAGCATTCTGCTGTAAAAATTGAGATTTTGAGTTTGAGATTGGAGGTAAACTCTGCAGGACAGTGGACCTCAAGGGCCAGATTTGAAGAACCAGCCTCATGTATCGTGGTTTGGAATTGCCTCCTGAAAAGTCCATAAAATGGTGTTATTCCGGCTCCATAGATAATACTGTGAAATATTGAACCCCCCCAATACCCGTCTACTACCTTTATCACAGGAGAAAAAACACCATAGCTCTGTTTGACACTGTTCATTTGTAAAACACCCAGCTGAACGCTGTACTTGCTATGCAAAGCATCACTATTACCATTGCCCATACTTATGTTTCTTCTTTTTATTCTTCCGGACACTTTTTTGATGTGTAACTAGTCCTGCACCTTTGTGTCACTGTCACAAAACATACCTCAAAATATGCGCTTTTCCTGTATGTGGCTGAAAACACACGTTTTTAGCCCATAGCGAATGAATGGGGAATAAAACACAGGTGTCATGAGCATCTCAGCCGAATGATGTTCAAGCTGTATCACATATCCTCTCGTACATCTTAGGGAGTAGACCTGGCATATTCACATCGCGTTTCGGAATTGTAGTTGGAAAAGTCCAGAAAATGTTATTATTCCGGCCCCATAGATAATACTGGGAAATATAGGCCCCCTAATACCCAGACCGTCAGTGACACAGACATGAATGACGTGTTCGGCTTGGTCCATAGAATCAGGAAAACCCATTTGGGAATTGATCCCACGTGTATGTCGCATGGTACTTACTGTCAGAATTCGCAATAAACACTAATGTAAAATGACGGCAAACACGGACCCTGTTTTAGATTTACTATCTCCATAGGAAATATTCAGCACCTAACTAGTCCCACACCATTTGACTCACAGACACGGATCATACCTTAAATCGCTCCAAATTTTCAGGAGATGTGTGCAATTACTTTCCTCGCCATTCCCACTTAGGTGTCGTGAAATTCCTGACGAAATTTGCCGATGAAATTTCCCCCATACAAACTAATTGAGAAATCAGTAGCAGGACTCAACGGATATAAATGAATCAACAACCTACTGCAGCCATGTTATACATCAAAACGATCAGCTCAGTGAGGAGAATTGCATTAAGGAGGGTGACAATACCCTCAACTCAGTGTACAGAAATGCATTATGGGTATTTTAGTTGTGTCACATGCATGTTAACCCCAAAATAAGTGGAATCACAAAAGTGCCGAAACATAGACATGACATATCAAACACTCAGCCCAATGAGGAGAATTGTATTGTGGGTATACTAGTGATATGACGTGTGCAGCTGCATGTAGGTGTCGAATTCTGCACGGGCAAGCACCACTCACATTTTTCTTCAGAAAATGTAAAATCTAGTTATTCTTCTTAATTTTGGTGTGTAACTCGTCCCGCACCGTTTGTGCTACGGACATGAATGGGCTCAAATCGACAGGCTTACTGAGGAAAGGTATGCTGTGACTTTTATAAGCGATCCAACTTACAATGGTCAAACCGTGGACAAAAATTCACACGTTTTTGACCCATAGAGAATGAATGAGGAATAAAACACAGGTGTCACAGCTCGGACATCGTTCGGCTGACACGCTCATATCACCATATACAGGTGCATCTCAATAAATTAGAATGTCGTGGAAAAGTTTGTTTATTTCAGTAATTCAACTCAAATTGTGAAACTCGTGTATTAAATAAATTCAATGCCACAGACTGAAGTAGTTTAAGTCTTTGGTTCTTTAAATTGTGATGATTTTGGCTCACATTTAACAAAAACCCACCAATTCACTATCTCAACAAATTAGAATACTTCATAAGACCAATAAAAAAAAAACATTTTTAGTGAATTGTTGGCCTTCTGGAAAGTATGTTCATTTACTGTACATGTACTCAATACTTGGTAGGGGCTCCTTTTGCTTTAATTGCTGCCTCAATTCGGCGTGGCATGGAGGTGATCAGTTTGTGGCACTGCTGAGGTGGTATGGAAGCCCAGGTTTCTTTGACAGTGGCCTTCAGCTCATCTGCATTTTTTGGTCTCTTGTTTCTCATTTTCCTCTTGACAATACCCCATAGATTCTCTATGGGGTTCAGGTCTGGTGAGTTTGCTGGCCAGTCAAGCACACCAACACCATGGTCATTTAACCAACTTTTGGTGCTTTTGGCAGTGTGGGCAGGTGCCAAATCCTGCTGGAAAATGAAATCAGCATCTTCAAAATGCTGGTCAGCTGAAGGAAGCATGAAGTGCTCCAAAATTTCTTGGTAAATGGGTGCAGTGACTTTGGTTTTCAAAAAACACAATAGACCAACACCAGCAGATGACATTGCACCCCAAATCATCACAGACTGTGGAAACTGAACACTGGACTTCAAGCAACTTGGGCTATGAGCTTCTCCACCCTTCCTCCAGACTCTAGGACCTTGGTTTCCAAATGAAATACAAAACTTGCTCTCATCTGAAAAGAGGACTTTGGACCACTGGTCAACAGTCCAGTTCTTCTTCTCGTTAGCCCAGGTAAGACGCCTCTGACGTTGTCTGTGGTTCAGGAGTGGCTTAACAAGAGGAATACAACAACTGTAGCCAAATTCCTTGGCACATCTGTGTGTGGTGGCTCTTGATGCCTTGACCCCAGCCTCAGTCCATTCCTTGTGAAGTTCACTCAAATTCTTGAATCGATTTTGCTTGACAATCCTCATAAGGCTGCGGTTCTCTCGGTTGCTTGTGCATCTTTTTCTTCCACACTTTTTCCTTCCACTCAACTTTCTGTTAACATGCTTGGATACAGCACTCTGTGAACAGCCAGCTTCTTTGGCAATGAATGTTTGTAGCTTACCTAGTGAACCAAACTGAGAGACCATTTTGAAGGCTCAGGAAACCTTTGCAAGTGTTTTGAGTTGATTAGCTGATTGGCATGTCACCATATTCTAATTTGTTGAGATAGTGAATTGGTGGGTTTTTGTTAAATGTGAGCCCAAATCATCACAATTAAAAGAACCAAAGACTTAAACTACTTCAGTCTGTGTGCATTGAATTTATTTAATACACGAGTTTCACAATTTGAGTTCAATTACTGAAATAAATGAGCTTTTCCATGACATTCTAATTTATTGAGATGCACCTGTATTATGGGAGATGACAATACCCTCAACTCAAGTGTACATTAACCCCCAAAATAATCCCCCAAAATACACTTTTATTGACGGAATGTTCAGAGCCTGGCTTGGAATGTTCAAGATTTCAAAGTCCAACTGTCACACACCTGTGTGCACACAGCCTGAAGCCCCTCTTCTCTCGCTCTCACTCTGTCACTGTACCTGTAACAGAGACTCTCACTTCATCTATCTCTCTACCAATACTACACATTCGTTCCATTCATCTCTCTAACAATCTACCAGTAGCGCTCTCTCTCTCTCTCTCTCTCTCTCTCCCTCCATATTTCTATAAATCTACCTCTATCACTCTCCCACTCCTTCTGCCTTTCTACTAACAACACTCTCTCCATATATCTACTTGTCACTCATTCCATCTGACTTTCTAGTGGTATCACTCATCTATCTCTCTGCCAGTAACTGTCTGTCTGCCTTTCAGACTGTCTGTCACCCCTTCATTCTTTCTGTCTTTCAACTTCAAACTATCTTCAAGCTTATGAAACAGTTTAAAGCTTTCTGACTGTTTTGTCAAGCCAACATCAAAGTTTGTTGTGACAAATTTTACCTATCTAATTGTGTTTGGCATGTCAATAGCACGAGTGACAAAATTCAGGGTATATCACACTTGTGTTCTGCAGACGTCAGCTCACCACAGGTGATGAAGAAAACATCTGTCTTAGTAGAGGAGTACAATGGAAAGAGGAATGAGGGTCTCTCCTCCCTTCACTCCAGTCCGACCATGTCCCCACAGGGTTCCCTGGGTAAAGGTGAATTCATACGCATTTAAAGTGTACACCAAATTACCCTAAATACATGAAAAATGCAGATTTTTCTGATTTCAGGTCAGTTCTCTGATATCACTTCTCTGAATTCATGCCAGTTCTTTGGCTACACCATTTTGCATTAGTTGCTGTTTCTCTTTATTGTCTTTTTTCCCCTTCCCTTCTAGTGGCCGTGACCGAATTGCAGGACTGTGGTCAACTGAACCTGCCAAGCTCACTGTCATCTCTTGCCAATGAAGCCAAGGTCAAAGTAGGGAACAGAAACATGGCAGTAGGCAACAACCGTGTCCAAGACAGCTATGGCAAAGGTGGGACACATGCACCTTGGGATTCACAAGTAGAGCCAAAAGATACCCTGCCAGGCCACATGGCCACAATGGCTTTATTGAGAATGTTTGTGCTGTATGCTTTATCTAGTCATAATGTAAGCAATGTTCTGTGGTTTGAGAAATAAATAAGGATGATTTTCCAAATACTGTATAAGTTTCACTTGGTTTTGATAGTACTCTTAAATCAGCAGAAATGTGTGATCATTGATCAGTGTTTGTTTGTGCTGTACTACACTTTGTTGGCTGCAGGCAAATTGGGCAACATGGATTCAAGCCACAGTGAGATTCCTTCACATTCCAGCATAGTCAGTAACTGCTCATTAGACTGCTTGCATTCAACAAGAAAAGCCAGAAGCCAAATACAGTCAGTATCACTTCACACTGCCTCAGAAAACTTTCAGCCCTGCACAAGGTACAGCACATCTCTCCATCTCATTCTTATGCTCTCTCAATTTTTATTTTCAGCCTGCTTTAATGCTGAATGACAATTAATGAAACATTTGTATTACCAAAGCTTTAATGTTACATGTTTACATCTGTAAAAAGTTGTATATACTGAATGAAAACTGTTAAGACTGTACACTACATCCCTCATGTAGTAAATCTTCCAGAAGTCAGAATCAGGAACAAGGAGACCAGCCAAGAGTCAGATATAGAAGTATAGGAAATTTAAGACCTTAACCAATTGGGCATGCATTTCACCTCCTGAAGATTAGACTAAAGGGAGAAACCCCCCGAAACAAACAACAACTGAAAGAGGCTGCAGTAAAAGCCTGGAAATGCATCATAAAAGTAGAAACCAACAAATTTGTGATGTCAGTGACTCACAGGCTTGATGCAGTTTTGCAAGCAAGGGATATGCAACCAAATATTAAGTGTTATTTACTTTAGTTTACTTCAGGACTTATCTGTTCCTATATTTTTGCTCACCTAAAAATTCGGTGGTCTGATACAAAATGTTCTGTTTTATGTTGTTTAACACATCTAGATTTAAATACCAGGAAATAAAAGCTGAAATCCTAAACTCTCGTCCCATATCCACTTTTTGATCTCAAACTCAAATGTCTTTGTTGTATAGCAGAAACAAATAAATTGCCCTTGCCGTTCCAATATTTTTGGATGGAACTGTACAAACAAATGCCAGAGTAACTTTGGACAATACACTGAATTTGTCTGTTTGTGGGATTTATTTGTGCTCACTCTCTTTTTGAATATCATCAAAGAATGCAGATTTTATTTAATTGGCCCTATGTGAGCATCCATTAACTAACATACCCTTTAAAAATATTTTTGTTTTTAAAAATTATTTATTTAAGCTGATTTTGATATTTATTATTTATTTATTTTCCTTGGATTCACCATAGATGTATTTGTCTTCTTAGTTTGTCCTTGATGAGGAACTTGGTGACCCATGGCTCACATTTCACTTCCTCTACCAGCACAGAGGAGCTGACTTTGCCCATTTCAGAGGTGGCTGACAGCGGCCGAGGAAGCTGGACATCGTGCTCCAGCAACTCACATGACAATTTCCAGAACATTCATGTTCAACGCATGTCGGATACGATGAACCACCAGCATCCTCAGAAGGCTGACACTATCACAGAGGTGGATGATCTTCAGGCCATAAACAGACATTTCAGAGATGGCTCAGAGCTTAGTCAATCCAGACAGAGCTGGGTTTCTTCCAGTTCAGTCTCAGACAGGTATGAGGGAAACTATGGCGCCATTAAAAGCAGCGAGACGGTCAGTGAGCAGCAAAGCACAGACTCTGCATATAAAACGGTCACCTCCACTACAGAGAAGGGTCTCATAGGTGAGGGACTTAGGAAAATGTAACGAGACTGTGTACAGATGGTCCTTCACAGATGGCAACAGCAGATTTCATGCACATTTCAATTAGCACTTTTCTACCAGATGTTATGGATACAAAGTACCCATGCTGAATTTGGTTAACCTTCCTGTCAAATGCAATCAGCACAAAACTGTCCAGATAATGTGTCTGGCTGGAATCACTTCTGGCACACTGGGTAGCATTGGCGCTTCATAGCTCCAGGTAGCCTGGTTCAATCCTGAGGTTGTGTTATTCTATTTTATTTGTATAGCACTTTTAACAATGGATACACTGTAAAATTATTGAAAATGTACAGAAATCCAGATATAAAATTTTAATTTATGTTTATCCCCAATGAGCAAGCTAGAATCGATGGTGGCAAGGAAAAATTCCCTGAGGTGACAAGAAGAAACCTTGAGAGGAACCAGACTCAAAAGGGAACCCATCCTTATCTCTATAATTCTATACTAAAAGTGAAGCAGTGCTAAGGGTGTTAACAGAAACTTGAGTATGAGTATCATTAGAGTTTTAAGTTTCATATATCAAACTGAAGTTCTGAACTGTTCACAGGTGGAGACTTGAGTGTAAACTGTTTTTAGCAATTGCTGTCTTGAGGCTATCCAAGTAAGAACATCCACAGCCAACTTTAGTTTGTCTGTGTGGGACCATCCACAGTAAACCCATGGTGATGGGTAATGCAGGGCCATCCTCAGCAAGTGGTTTTCAGGTGAGCGAGGCTCCAAGAAGAAGTGGTTCCATCAGTATGGTTCAGACAGGTCTGGATGGCAGAAGGAGTCAGGATCACTGGTATCTCAGGAGTAACATGTATAGCTTGATAGATAGAGGGGGGAGAGAAATTACACAGCTTATTAGGTATGCTCTTGTACTCTAATTCTAATACCTTGATTTTTTTCTTCTTCTTTGGCCATTCAGATGTTGATTTGCTGGTGTGCTTGGGATCACTGTCCTATTGCATGACTCAATTTCCACCCAGCTTAAGCTGCTGGACATTTTTTGCTGGATCACATTTGTCTCAAGAATATTCTGGTATAAAGTGGAGTTCAGCGTTGTCTCATTGACTGCAAGTTTCACAGGTCCTATGGCTGCTAAATAAGCCCAAATCATCATGCATCCACCACCATGATGATGAGACCACGGTGGAGATGTTTGGTCATCATGCACAGCACCATGTTTGGCGCCATGTTTGGTGAAAAACAAACACAGCATACGACCACAAACACCTCATGCCAACAATAACGGTCATATGCGGTTTGTTTTTCCAAAGGATGTTTTCCAGAGCTTTTGTGGTTTGTTCAGATGCAGTTTTGCAAACCTTTGTCATGCTGCCATATTCTTTTTGGAGAGAAGGAGTTTTTTCCTAGCCATCCTTCCATGAAAGCCATACTTGTTCATTCTTTTTCTGATTGTGCTGTCATGAACATTTGGGCTAACAGAGACCTGTAGGCTTCAAGGTGTAGTTATTTGGTTTTTCTTTATATCTCTGAGCATTAAATGGTCTGACATTGGACTGAATTTAGAACTAGAGCACTTAGGTTAGCTGACCAACTTCTCCTGATAGTTCCTTGTTTTCGCTACAAATTGAAGGGCGATTGTGTATTTGCTATCGTAGGCCCCAAATTTTGGAACAAGCTTTCGCTTTATATCAGGTCAGTTCCAACACTCTGTGTTTTTAAATCTGCTTTAAAAACACGTTTTTATTCATTAGCTTTTGAACAAATTTTAATTATGGATGTATATTTTAGGCTCAGGTATTTAGTAGTATTTATTTAAGGGTATATTATGCATATTATGCAATGGTGGATGAAGTACCTGAAAGCCACACTTGAGTAAAAGTACAGCTATCTTACCAGAAAATGACTTTGGTAGAAGTTAAAGTCACCTTTTAGGATTTTACTTGAGTAAAAGTCTTAAAGTATCTGATATATATTGTACTTAAGTATGAAAAGTATTTTTTACCCCTATTATGCATGGGTTCACTTTAGTGTAGTCTGGGCTGAAGTGCATTTTGTACTTTTTTTTTTATTTTATTTGGACACTGCCATGGCACTGCAGACACTAAACTTTACCGAACTGATGGATGAACTAGAGAGAGAGACAGAGACAGAGACTTACTGACTGTAAAGCCCGCCTACCGAGAAAACTGATAGGTTAGTTAGCACAAATAGAGATCAGAGAGATCAATCAGGACGCGCGCTGTGTCACTCTCTCACCACGTCTGTCACTTGCTCTCTCGGTTTCTCCAGAGCCCGTCTACTAGGCCTATTAGAACTGACCATTGAACTCTCTCGCTTGCTCTAAAAAAAAAAAATTATAATAATAATAATAAAAATACATAAATAAAAAATCGATTTCCGGGATAGTGTATATAATTTGCGAGCGTCAGGGAGCTGCTATTAAAATGCGGGAGACTACCGGAACTTCCAGGAGAGTTGGGCTGTCTGCTAATAACTAACATTATCATTATTGCTGAGTGGATCTCCTAGGCTTGAGTGGAAACTGCGGCTTTGAGAGCACTTGTTTGCGTAATGGGATTTAACCAGTGATCTAACTTGCAAGCACCGGACCACTGATTTGTCAAATCTGTTTGCTTGTGGTCTGTGTTCTTCCGATTTTATCTTGTAGTAATGAAGATGCTTTGGAAAATGTATCGGAGTAAAAGTATACATTTTATTTAGGAAATGTAGTGGAGTAAAAGTGAAAGTTGACAGAAATATAAAAACTCAAGTAACGTACAGATTATCCCCAAAAAAATACAAAAAAGTACTGTAACGAAGTATTATTACTTCGTTACATTGCACCACTGATATTATGTTGTGATTGAAATGTGTATTGTAAAGCACTTTGGTTCAACTCCTGTTGTTATAAATGTGCTCTATAAATAAAGGTTGAGTTGAGATGAGTTGAATTTTCTGGGATGCCCACTCCTTCAACTGTTTTGAAGGCTCTCCATTTGTAAACAATCCTCGCTGTAGAATGGTCAAATTGTTTGGAGATGGTCTTATAAACCTTCAGGTCATGGCTCAAATCCTTTCTTCTTGGCATGATGTAGACATACCTGAGTGCCTCAGAACATCAAACTGCCAGAAGTTCTGTTTTATTAAGGTAGTCACACTTCTTGATGATGAACTAATCTAAAGGGAGAAAGGGTTTCTCCCTTTACTTTTTTTGGGGGGGTGGGGGTAACTGTTTATTGAAATCTTGTGGTGTTTTCTGGTTGTCATCTGAGGTTAATCTGAGGTTATTTGTTTGTTTTATAGAAGTTGGTGAGGACCACACAACTGTTATTTAAGCTCTAATAAATAAAATCATAGAAGTCAAGGAGGTTGTACTTTCTTTTTCCCATGACTGTAGAAGAGGAATGATTTATAATCACACTATCCAGTGTCACCCAGATGAGGATGGGTTTCCTTTCAAGTCCTCTCAAGGATTCTTCCTCTTCTCAACTCAGGGAGTTTTTACTTGCCACCATCGCCTCTGGCTTGCTCATTAGGGATAAATTTAAATTAAACTTTTATATCCGGATTTCTGTTAAGCTGCTTTGTGACAATGTCCACTGTTAAAAGCGCTATACAAATGAAATTTAATTGAATTAAAATTGGGAGGGTGAATACCCAGTGACTCTAGTAATTTAGTTTGTCCCTACATAGGATATATACATAATGTACTGTACACCTTACCTAGTATCCTACATACATAGTGTACACCATTCAGATGCAGAAAATGTGTGAGACTGTGGGTTTTTTTTTTTTTTTTTTTTTTTTTTTTGCACTCCTACAATCACAGGTAGCTTTATGTGATGGGAAAGTGACACGTAACAGGATGCAGATAGTGTTCCGTTTAGATTTGTGAATTAATTGTACCAAGCCACTCTATTTGGTGGAAAACTGCTGCTTTTCATGTTTCTATTCAACGGAGTTGTGATTGTGGGTATGTCTTAAACTGGTGAAAAAATCTCCCCAAAATGGCACAAAAGCCAGTGAGGTACAAACATAAAGCACACAGCAGCTATAAATCTGCTGCTGCCATCACTCATGCATGCTGTGAAGGTCTTTTAATTTTTTGTAAGTGGTTGTGTTGCTTTCAGAACATTTAATTTATTCACATGCTCCATGTTTCATTTGTTTTCTGTTTCTTCTCCCCTCTGCTCATGATCACATCTTCCCTCAGTGTATTGTGTAACGTCGCCATGCAAAGATGATAGGTACAGGGCTCCGCCTCCTACCCCACCTGGTTATCAAGGGCTGTCATTGGGGGACATGCAGACACGAGAGGGCGGCGCTCCGCGGCCAGCCTACTTAAAGCCACCCAACTATAATGTGGCATTACAAAGATCCAAGCTGTTGGGTGACACATGGAGAATGCCAGCTGGGCATCACGCCATCTTCACCAGGCCTGCCATTGTAGCACCTCATGCTGTAGCTAATAGTGAGGAGGGTATGTTTTCAAAGCCTCCAGATATCATGATTCATATACAGCAAACTGTATGCTGGCTGCCTGATATTAGTTCTAAGTTAATTTAAGCTTGGATCAAGCTATCGCTGCAATGGACTTCCCTGACAGATTTGTAGCAAAGATATGAACAGAAGAACACTTTAAATTAGTAATAATGTAATCATTAGAAAGGCTCAATTAGAGAAGAAGTCTAAGAGACAAGAGTCTTTTAATCCAGTCACAATCTATTAATGTAAGATTTTTTTATCGTTTGTTGTATATTGTGTGTATTTTCTTGTAGTGTTTTTCATGTTGAAAGTAGTTTGATTTTTGAGTTTGATGCTCATGCTGCATTTTGGTCTTCATTTGTTTGTTTTTTTTGTTTTTTTCCATTTCTCTTACAGATGAGCAAATGTCAGCAGTGTGACTCCGGTGAGAAATGTGTGAGGGGGAAAAAAAGTGTGAAGTACAGCCCTATAAGCTGAAACCACTCATCTTGAGCAAATGCCCCTCAACAACACAAGCAATGCCACATAGACCTTTTTAATCACAGAGCACCATGGTCAAACAAAAAGACGGCCACTCTAAATCTTAACCTTCAATTTTGTATTATATTTTGTGGAGCAAAACTTTTGTTCATTTTGTAAATGCATAGGTGTAAAAAATGTGTTTCCAGTGTGGGTGTGTGAGAGGGAGAGAGTATTTTTGTTGTTGTTGTTTGATTCTGCCTCTTAAAATGCTTTCCATAATAAACTGCCAAAATATAAAGGCTTCGCCGTATATCCTAAAAATGTGTGTTTGGCCCTGGAGGTGGCAGCTGTTGAAATGTACCTGTTCAAACATACATTGTGTTTTGGTTATATTCTAGATCCTGTTTCAGGATGTTTGCATAATGGAAATCTACAAGGCCAGTTTATATTATGGGCCAAATCACATCATTCATTTTATGTTTAATTTTGTTCTGAAATGCCTTATCTTGAATGTGTATCATAATTTTGGATAAATTATATATGCCTGTGCTTGATTTTTCTAGACATATTCTCGATATTGCCTCATCACTAATAGCATCTCAGGCGGTCGTGAACGCCATCTATTCATGCAGTTGCTTCAGCTACTCCATGCACTGCGGACTGTATGTCAAATAAACTAAGCTTTAGAAGTTTCTAAAGATGTAAACTATTAAACATTTGCTGCATTTTTGCAGCTGTCTGCAATGGCACTGTAAAATTATATGTGGGTAAAAGTGTTTAGCTTTTAGATAATGGATTCTCTGAGTGTATTTTTGTTCCTTACAGTTTGTCTGGACTGTATTATTTTACTGTCACTATTTTACTTTTTTTTTTTTTTTTTTTTTTTTACAGCAATAAGAAATAAGTAAATGCAGAATAGAAAAGAATCACCCCCCTTTAAAATAATCACATTTTGTTGCTTTTCAGCCTGAAATGAAGACGGACTCAGTTTTTGTTTTATCCAGCTGTATTTACTCAGTGCAACTTATAACATCCAAGTGAAAGATATAACACCAACATGTCAGAAAAAAATATAAAAACAGAATCACTGAGTTGGAAAAGTATCACCCCCCTCCTAAAAATGCCTTGTAAACTCAGTCAGGTGTAGCTAATCACCTTCTCAATGACATACAAAGCCATTTGACTTTCAACTGTGATCAGCTGTGGTCATTTTGATTAGCTCAGCATGAAAAGAGCTTTCCTGAAGCATTTTGTAGTGCAACTGAAGCAAATAATCAACTATGGGTGGCAAGGCACTGTCAAAAGATCTCCGGGATAAAGTTGTGGACAGGCACAAGTCAGGAGATGAATACAAAAAAATTTCAAAGGCTTTATCAATGCCTAGAAGAACAGTGAAGTCTATTATTAAGAAGTGGAAGTTATTTGGTACAACACAGACCCTCCCTGGATCAGGACATCACTCCAAACTGGATGAAAGAGCCAGGAGGAAACTGGTCAGAGAGGCTACCAAGAGGCCTACAGAAGCAGTTGCAGGAATTTGACACAGCATGGTCATTGTGTGCATGTGACAACAATATCACAAATTCTCCACAAATGTGGCTTGTATGGGAGGGTTGCAAGAAAAAAGCCACCCACGACTGAGCTTTGCTAAAACGCACCTTGAAGATTCTGAGGCCACATGGAAAAAGGTGTTATGGTCAGATGAATTATTTGGCCTCAACACCAAATGATATGTCTGGCGGAAATCCAATACAGCTCACCATCCAAATAACACCATTCCTACAGCAAAGCATGGAGGTGGTAATATCCTGTTATGGGGGTGTTTCTCTGCAGCAGGGACTGGAGCACTTGTCAGGATAGAAGGAAAATGGATGGGGCAAAATAGCGTCAAATTCTTGAGGAAAATCTGCTGCCCTCTGCCAGAAAGTTGTCAATGGGGAGAAGATTTACCTTCCAACATGACAATGACCCAAAGCACACAGCAAAACTGACCACACAGTGATTGAATGAGAAAAAGTTGAATGTCCTTGCATGGCCTAGTCAGAGCCCAAACTTAAACCTCACTGTAAATCTGTGGACATTTAACTGAACTTGAGCAGTTCTGCAAAGAAGAATTGGCAAATATTGCAAAGTCTAGATGTGCAAAGTTAGTAGAGACTTATCCCAACAGACTAAAGGCTGTAATTAAAAAATTAAGGTGAATTAAAGCAAGGGGGTGATCCTTTTTCCAATTCAGTGATTCTGTTTTTTATTTTTTTCCTGACATGTTGGTGTTATATCTTTCACTTGAATGTTATAAGTTGCACTGAGTAAATAAAGCTGGATAAAACAAAAAAAAAATGTGTCGGTCTTCATTTCAGGCTGAAAAGCAACAAAATGTGATTATTTTAAAGGGGGGTGATTCTTTTCTATACCCACTGTATAACTAATCTCAGTTGTAAATTATTAATTAGTTGCTCCTTGTTTTGTAGTACTTCTTTATTAATTATTAGGTAAATAATTTTCCTGATCATGTATTTGCACTTTTCTGATCATGTGTTTTTCCAACTCCAACCCATAACAACCTATATTGTTACTGACACAAATATTTTCAGCAGATGTATTTGCTTGATGGGAACGAGTGTGGTTTAAATGGAGAAATACATTACATTCATCTGTGTGTAATTATTAGGTAGTTTTTCTACTACAGGTGAAATGACATAAAAAGAAATGAGAATGACATTGAAAATAAAAAAAAATCTAAAATCCCTATCAGAAGGATGCAACACTCCTAAAATTTTGTGATTCAAGGTGCGTTGTTAACAATAGATACCTCAGTAGCAAAAAGACATGTTGAAAAGGGAAAAGTTGCAAAAGCTAACACAAAGACTCGCCCACGGGAGCACCACTCCTCTCCGCTTCACATGTCTAACAGGTTTGCTCTCCTCAGTGAAGAACCTGCTGAGAAACCTGAAAGAGCTCTGGTTATAGGAGACTCTATCTTAAAGCACCTGAAATTAGCTAGACCTTTAGGGGCTCCAGCAGCACTGGTGTATAGCGGGAACCAGGGTGCTGGACATAGCAGGTAATCTTTAGGTCTTAGACAAGCATAGGATTTCAAAGGTAGTTTTTCATGTAGGAGCTAATGATATATGCCTTTATCAGTCAGAGGTTACTAAGAGTAACATTGTAGATGTAGATATTACTGATGCAGTAATATGCTCTGGCCCCATCCCAATGAGGTGTGGCAATGTAGCTTAGGCTAAACCGTCCGTCTGATGTCTGCACTGAATCGTCACTTAGGTTCCACTATATGGAGACTGTTTCTGTTCCCTGAGTTAAACAAAAATGTAGAAATACTCAAAGTTTATTTTAGTAATGTAACTAACAAAATTAAATCATACTGAATGCACAGCCAACACATTTGAACTGAAACTAGGACTGATAAATCTCTTACATCTAAAGCACTTATTGTTCATGAAACTATTACTGATCAGGAGTTTATAAACTGTGTTTAACAGAAACATGGATTAAACCAAATGAGTATGTAACATGAAATTAACCTAGTCCGTGGTTGGATCTTCCTGTCATGGCCTTCCCAGTCCCCTGAATCAAAACCCATAGAAAACCTGTTGGGTGAACTGAAGAGGAATTTGAAGGATCTGGAGAGATTCTGTATGGAGGAATGGTCTCAGATCCCTTGCCACGTATTCTCCAACCTCGTCAGGCATTATAGGAGAAGAGCTGTTATATTGGCAAAAGGAAGTAGCACAAACTATTGACTAAAACCTATATTAACAAGATTTTATTTATTTATTTTTTTTGATAAACCTGTGTTTTGTTTGCAATTGTTTGATATCAATGAGAGCAGAGGTTTTTTTTTGTTTTTGTTTTTTTAAACAAAATATCAAAAGGTTAAACAATAAAGACAATTCTTCACAGCCTTCTTTGCTCATATTTACCAAGGGTGCCAATATTAGTGGAAGGCACTGTAATTCCAGAAGCAATCGAACCTCTTCACAAAAAATTCAGTTCTTCCCTTAGTACTGGCTATGTGCCTAAATCATTCAAACTAGCAGTTATCAAACCCCTGATTAAAAAATCTGACCTCAACCCGTCAGTTGTCCAACTATAGGCCAATATCAAACCTGACCCTTTATCTCCAAGAGCTTAGAACAGGTTGTAAGACAGCAGCTATGCTCATAACTACGTAGGAATAACATACATTTCATGAATCAGTCAGGATTTACGCCTCATCATAGCACAGAGACAGCAGTGGTTAATGTGGTAAATTATCTACTATTAGCCTCTGATCAGGGTTATGTCTTCTTGCTTGTGTTGCTTGACCATACAATTCTCTTTAATAGACTGGAAAATGATGTTGGAGGTAAGGAAACGGCCCTCTCCTGGCTCAGGTCATTTGACTGATTATCAGTTTGTAGATAGTGTATAGTGGTGTTTGAAAGTTTGTGGTGATCCCTTTAGAATTTTCAAACTTTCTGCATAAATGTGACCTAAAACAACATCAGATTTTCACACAAGTCCTAAAAGTAGATAAAGAGAACCCAATTAAACAAATGAGGCAAAAATATTATACTTGGTAATTTATTTATTGAGAAAAATGATCCAATATTACATATCTGTGAGCGGCAAAAGTATGTGGACCTTTGCTTTCAATATTTGGTGTGACCCCCTTGTGCAGCGATAACTGCAACTAAATGTTCCGGTAACTGTTGATCAGTCCTGCACATTGGCTTGGAGGAATTTTAGCCCATTCCTCAGTACAGAACAGCTTCAACTCTGGGATGTTGGTGGGTTTCCTTACATGAACTGCCTGCTTCAGGTCCTTCCACAACATTTCTATTGGATTAAGGTCAGGACATTGACTTGGCCATTCCAAAACATTAACTTTATTCTTCTTTAACCACTCTTTGGTGCTTAGGGTCATTGTCTTGCTGCATGCCCCCTTTCTCTTTCCATTCTGTTCATGGACAGATGTCCTGACATTTTCCTTAGAATTTGTTGGTATAATTCAGAATTCATTGTTCCATCAATGATGGCAAGTCATCCAGGCTCAGATGCAGCAAAACAGGCCCAACTATGATACTACCACCACCATGTTTCACAGATGGGACAAAAAAACCCACAAAAATTCTATTTTGTTCTTATCTATCAACAAAACATTATTTCAATAGCCTTTTGGCTTGTCCACATGATCTTTAGCAAACTGCAGAGGGGCAGTAACGTTTTTTTTGGAGAGCAGTGGTTTTCTCCTTGCAACCCTACCATGCACACCATTGTTGTTCAGTGTTCTCCTGATAGTGGACTCATGAACATTAACATTAGCCAATGTGAGAGAGGCCTTTAGTTTCTTAGACGTTACCCTGGGTTCCTTTGTGACCTTGCAGATTATTATACATCTTGCTCTTGGAGTGATCTTTGTTGGACGACCACTCCTTGGGAGGGTAACAATGGTCTTGAATTTCCTCCATTTGTACTCAATCTGTCTGACTGGATTGGTGGAGTCTCAGTGTTAAATTGTCTGTTTTATACAAGTTTACACTCTTACATCTTACATGCATGTTGTGTCCTGTTTCTTCAATGAGACTTACCAGAAGTCAGGTAAGAAAGGTTGAACCTTAGCTTCAGTTAGTGTTTTTGTTCCTAAAAGGCTAACATTAATTAGTTAACATTCCAACATAATGTAGCATTTGGCTGAAAATGGTATTGAAAATTTGGGTTTTTAAAAAAATCCAATTAATCGTTTAATCAAAAAAAAAAAATAATAATAATAATAATAATCAGCTGATTTATTGATTATGAAATTACCGATTATATAATCATTAGTTGCAGCCGTAATGACTAACCACTTGAATGTGTTATGCCTTTAACTACCCATGTCAAAATCACAGTTTCACTAGTTCCATTTAAACACCACAATGGGCAACATTCCCATTCAGAAGATAAACACGATCACTGCATTCTGTCTGGTTGATGATGTACACACACACACCTAAAAACACAGAATACACTTCCATCTTCCATATTAAACATGCAGCCAGGTGGATCTTGGCAGCATCCTTAATCTACCACGAGCTTTCATTGTCAGACAAAATAAATTCAGAAATTCCCATTCCAGATTATTTATAAATAACATCCTGGAGAAATAGCTATTCTAGTCACAGTCTTAATCTACAAAGTGGAGAATTCAGGTGAAAAAAATCCCACTCACCACAATTTCCAATAGCTGCAGTAAGCAATAGTGTAAATATGAATATGAAAGAGAAATGAGGATGCATTAGTCAGTAACATGCATTCTGGATTTTTGGTCAGATGTCTGTGTATGATGTTGGTTAAGTGTCTGAATCAAGTATTTCAAATAAATAAAAAGGAAAATCAAACATCACTGCACAACGGCCAATCATGACCAGAGCACCCTTGCAGCAGAAAACAAATTCAAACACCAAAAAAAAAATAAATAAATATACAGAAAAAGTGAGCGACCATAGATCTCGGTATATATCTCGGATAAATAAAAATCACAATACGAGTTGTTGAATAATCTCCCAGACACAGAGATGGAGAGACGGATGGGAGAGGTAGAAGAACGAGAGGTGACGGAAGAAGGGAGAGAAGTCACAGAGCTGAGCCATCTGTCGTTCCTGCAAGTTTTTCTTCGTCAGCTGGTTTCTGGTGCTGCAGCCGAGCATAGGTAACTGCATCCCCCCTTAACAAAAGAAAAGGGAGACAGGGACACAAAAAAAAGACAGACATACATATTGGGGGTAAGTATGTGAGTGAGTCAGTGTATTAGCAAGGGATAATTCCAGAGTCAGTCAAAAATAATATCTTTTGATGAGAAATTATGATGAGTAAATTGTGAAACATTTGTGAAAAGCATTAAAAGTTGGTCATGAGACAAAAAAAGGGCAGGAAATATGTGAATATTTACATACACTCATACACATTGCATATTCACAGCAGAATATAGTGCAGGACTATTGTATTGTAAATGTATAAATGTTGGTATATCAAGGAAATTCTCACTTCTTTCCAAGGGAAGCAAGTCCATAAAGCACTCCAGTAGCAAAGGCAATAGCGTTCCCAAACAGAGTGGTGATGGACCGGCTGAGAAACACAGGGAACAGTGCCATCCTGATAGAGAACCAGAGTTATAATTAATCATTCACCTAATTTTCTTCCAGGCTCTTTTCCAAATTAATGCCACTTTGAAATGCCTTATAATATACTGTCAAAATTACATAATTGGGACAATATTTGACTTGGCTATAGATTAGATGCATTTTCCACAATCCATATCTATGCAAGAGACTTTAAGGCAGGTGTCTTCAATCTTATCTGCAAAGGACAGATATGGCTACAGGTTTTCATCCCACCCAAATGGGAGACACCTTATACTTTGGGAAGCACCCAAATGGGAGACACCTTTTGGACTAAATTAAAAATGGCATATCTTTCAAAATGTTTTGTTTTATCCAGTGTGAATCAATTGAATTTTTTTGTTCCTCATTTTTGTAGAATAATATTTATAAACAGTGACTTATGGGTCAAAACTTTAGGTTTCTGTGGGACAGTATCCACCACAAATGCAATAAGCAACCCAGCTAATCAAGGCCTGTATAGCATTACAATAATAAACTCTCTCTTTCATCCATCCCTACATCATCCCTTCATCTCTCTAACACACTAACATGTTAGCCCCCACTGACCCACAGTAAAGCACTGCTTTTTGCCAGGGTCGCATCCTGTCCGCTCGGTCTGCTACGGCATTCGCAAACTCGACAAACTGACAGCAGAATGGGACTTCACAGATGAACAACACACATGCTGTCAACCTGCAAATACACAAGAAGGTGTCCATAAACATACATACACTGAAAGCATTCCCCTGAAAGAGTGACATTTGCTGAGCATGTCTCTTGACCTGCTAAATTCCACATACAAACAGAATAAAGGGTGTGTGTGTGTTTGTGTGTGTGTGTGTATATATACACACTTACACCATCCAGACTCCTGCAGCGATATTTAAGGGGTACACAGTCACACAGTTCCAAACACCAAACACAGCACAGGCTAGAGAGGTGGAGAGATAGAGAGAAAATGTAATTTAATGAGCATTATATCCACAATACATTGAATAAAAATTTGTTCTACCAGTGGTCCCTTTTCTTTTACCAGCAGCCCCACTATCTGAGTCAGTAAAAAAAAAAAAAAAAAAAAAAACACTCCACACGCTGGTCATATATCAGTCCCTCCAGGATTTTGCAATCGCAGAATTTAACACAAAATCAAAGACACTCCACAATATTCGCAGGAGCCTGCAATTTTTCAAAATTACCACAGATTTTCCGCAGATTTGGACCAAGACGCGCCACGTGACGTCATCACAGCGTGCATTCATCCAAATCCCTCTTCGATTCAAGTGCATCGAACATGAATAAAGCTAAAAGGTCTCATTTACCAAACATCACTGCCAAAGACAGTGCAACACAATTTTGTGTAATTGCAATTCGCCAATTCAAGTAGTTTTCTGCAAAAGAAAAAAAAAAAAAAAAAACACAAAAAACTCTGCAAATTGCATAGCAAATTTTGAAAAAAGCCGCAAGAAAAACTGGCTGCAACATTCACAAAAAAAAAAAAAAAACTCTGTGAAATCCTGTATGGACTGATATATTTTTTACTGAACCACTATAAGCAATCAGCATTAGGCTGAAGAGAACTGAGAGCTATTCATGCAGGCCAATGCCAAACATACATACACACTTGTATACACTACCGCTCTGTGTCTCTGCTGGATAAAAGAATGCTGTTAAAATGTCTACAGCCCTCCTCAATTTTGTGTGGGTTGTGTGTGTATAATGGGAGTGTGAAATGTTAAATAAGTCACATGCACGTTTTGTGAATAAGCTATTTTTATGCTGGTTTTATAATCCATTTTGTACAGAAGCCCTAAGTGGCCATGCATTATAAATTTTTTTTTTCTTGTTTTCTCGTGATCTCGACATAACAAAAGTTGTTTTCTCACTACGTAATTTTATCCCAAGAAAATGGGACTGGTGTTACATGCACGTGGGCGTCTTCGCCATCATAAATGTAATAACTGCCAGCTGTAGAGATGGACTTTATCGCCGCATTAACAGAGAGGAGTGTCCCCTTCTCAAGTGTCGGACACTGATGAGGAAGTTGTCAGGGATGACGTATTGTTGTAGGCCAACTTGGAAGTTAGCATCACCCTGGTTCCCTCGACAAAAATCCACATCGACAAATCGTATTTTTCCATTGGCTTTTGGATTATTGCAGAAAATAAGCTCTGTGACCAACAAAAGTTTATGATTCTTACATGTCTTGTTAATCAAGATAATCTTCACAAATGAACACAACTTTTATGAATTTTGAAGCCTAACTACAAGCGCCAGAAGTAAAAAACTAATGTTAGGCTATAAACGAACTACACCACGGTCACATGACTTCAACGTCACCACCACTGCGCTTCTGACAATGCTTTCAATCTTTATTTAAAAAAACAGAGCAATTGGAAAATACTATAAACTGATAAATCTATAAGCTGGGAAGTTTGAGTTGGAATAGTTTGCAAGAGCGCGAGTATAAACACAAACGAGGCTGTAGTAGATGAATTTTCCTGTTCGGCGTGACGACAACCTCTGTAATCCCTTTTAGCCACTTGTTAGCAACCGTCTTTTTCAAGACACATAAAAGCTTCGAGTATTACTGATGTATTTTATGTCATAGTATAAAACGTGAACATATCTTGAGCTTGTGTTAACCACAGACCTTACTTCAGTCATTTAACCAAAAACCCATTCAAAAAGCCCATTGACTTCAGGATGATGGATGTCGAGTACACAGAAAAATTAAGTCGAGATCACGAGAAAACAACAACAAAAAAAGGAATGATGCATGGCCGCTTAGGGTTTCCGTAATTTTGGACCCTGCTCTAAGATTTTGTTTCCATCTGATGCATCTAGTGAAAGTGAAATTCCTTATAAAGCAATTTTGCAGGATATATACAGGGAAGGAACTGGTAGAGAAGACTATCCCAAGTTGAAAAGTTGAAATTTCAAGTTCAGGGGGCATTTTTGGTGGTTTTTTACCAGTTGTAGGTGGGGAATTATAAGTTGCACCTTTGCCTAATCGCAGTATACCAGTTCCTTCCCCATTTGTGGGGTGACATCAAATCAACATGGTCGCGCACACAGTGAACAGTGTAATATTACCCCTTGTCTACTTTTAAATTACTTTATAGCAGTATTGGATTTATATCAGTGAATATAGAGACAAAGTGCTTGATTAAATCTATAACATTGACCATATCACTGTATTGAGAAGGTAATCAACAACATTAGAGGCATCACTAATGCTGATTAGCTTGTTGCTAAGCTACTGGCTAATGTCCACTGGCTAGCTTGTTGCTAAGCTACTCACTATTGTTCGCTGGCTAGCGTGTGCTAAGTTGTAATAACATCATTTACCACCTCGGGAAGTTTGTCGTGCAAAGTGGGGGGAAACAGACGCCTCCACGAAAGCACATCTTTTGTTTGCTCTGTCGGAGCATGTAAAGCTCATAAAAAGCTTTTTTAACTGCACTTATACAGTTACAGGTATGAGTGGCTACTGGTACTGTTGTACTATAATAAATTTAAACATTCATGCAACATTTTGGACCGAAATTGCAGTACAGCAACAACAGAGGACAATAACAAGTAAGCAACAAGCAACAATCTAGCCAGCAGACAACAGCGAGTAGCTTAGCAACCAGCTAACATTACTGATAATTCTAATGTTGATAATTACTTTCTCAAAACAGTGATTAGTATGGTCAATGTTATAGATTTAACCAAGTACTTTGTCTGTATATTAACTGATCTAAAGCCAATATTGCTATAAAATAATCTAAAAGTATTTAGATGTTGATTTGATGCTACTCTGTAAACAGGGAAGGAACCGGTAGTTGAGAAGACTACCCCAAGTTGATGAGAAAAAATTTCAACTTGAGGGGCATTTTTGGTGGTCGTAGATGAGGAATTACAAGTTAAAACTTCACCTCAAATGCAGCATAAGCTACCTGCTATTGTATGCTGTTCTTGCTGTGCTGAAAATTCAGTCTATAATGTTGCATGAATGTTTGAAGTTCACTATGGTAGAACAGTACCAATAGCTACTCAGGCCTGTAACTGTAAAAGTGCGGTTAAAGTAGCTTTTTATGAGCTTCACATGAGCTGACAGAGCAAACAAAAGACACGCTTTTGTGGAAGCGTCCATGTTTCTTCCCCCACTTCACACCTTGAATCTCCAGAGGTGGGAAATGATGTTATTTCATCTTGCAAATAACCACTTACAATGTAACATGAATGCAACATAATACAAATACACCTGGCACATAACATATATCAAACCACCGATTTTTACACACCCTTTTTCATTTTATTAAAATATTACACTTCATTTAAAGTAAACTGTAATAAATTGTGTGCTGTAGGCTACATATTGGCCATGACTCTCTCTCATTGGAGCTGGATGGATGGTACACGCCCACGAGTGACAACAGTAGGCACTCACTCCATGTCCACAAAAGACAAAGTACAAGTGAAACAAGGGACTTTTCACTCACTAGTCTGACCACAGAGTTACTATCATCAAGTCCCTCAGTAATACTGGACATGGATCAACATTCTCGGATTTAAACAGGGATTTGACCAAACTGGTTATATTGATTTTCAATAAAGCTGGCTGCACAGACACAGAGCACTATCATCTGAGTGAAATGAGAATTCATAACTAATGTTTTAATTATAAGTAACCAAGTATGTAAAGCCAGACTTCTTTTAATTTTTTGATGCAATCATTTTGTTGAATATGCCTGGTTTTGAAATGCACAGTTAATTACTTAAATGAACACATCTATGATGGAAAATAAGATGATAAGCCCCCAGTGAAATGTAAACATTATTTTAATTTTTAATACTGCTATCAATAAAATTTTGTTTAAGCCTAACTGCATAAAAACAAAATTTAGGTTAATTCTCTAACATTCAGTTCCAGGCGCTGGATATCAGGCCTTGGTGATCAGTGCCATCTCTGTTATCACTTTCACTATTTCTGCCCATTCTCATGACCTGACCCTCAAGTTACATTTTTTTAAATTAGAAGAACATGATAAGCAGAGGAAATTGTTATCACAAAAACAAAAAGTTATTTCCTACAAGGTCCAAAAAAATTAAACATCTTGCCTAATTTGTCTTAAATGTTTTGCTTAATTATAGGAAACTTTTAGAGGCATGGTTTCGGTCAAAAATACTAATTTTGCTAAAAATGAATACATGATTTCTCATCAATTAATAAATACTATACATAATTCCAGTGGCTATTTATTTTCATGTATTAGCATTTTGACTGTGGGTGGGTTACATATAGCTTTCTCAGTGTTACATTCAACAGCATGTAGTGTTTTAATCAGCACTTGTGTGTTGTAAGTCTCTGAGATATTGCAGGTTGCTCATTGGAGCATGATGGGCTTGGACAGGTAAGACTGTGTAAACACACTAGGTAAGCGGCGAGTGCCAATCCATTTATTTGTTTGTGAGGGAAGAATAGTGTTGTTAAATATTTTTTGTGTTGCTTTTGTTTGTAGAGGAGCGTGTGTAAAACCCAAGAATAGGGAAGCCTGTTTTGTTATATTATGTTCTTTCCCTTAGCACTGCCATAGTCCAGCTCTTTTTTCTCTTCTTTAAACTCCTTGTAAATACTCTGTAAATATGTCTGGCATGTTATTGTTATTTGAAGTCTTTAAATGTAATACACTGGTGATCATGAACACATAGTAAACTTTGTAAACTAAAGAGGTGGTAGTGGACTTACATTTTTTCCTGTGTTGGTACTAATCTGACTAGCTGGCCCTTCCGTGTTGTCCCAGTAGTGGTAGTCAAACCTTACCGACCCTGAGACACCCCTGGACTAATCTCGGGGTCATAACAACAGGTATAAGAAACCTAGATACCGCATTAGCTGCCGTTGCTAACTACTTTCGTACATCAACATCACCGCCACATTAACAGGTGCAAAAATCTCTGGTAAGCAATGTAAGTCAATGTGAAAGATGCTGGTCAACACAGATAAACAATTATGTTGTTACGTAATTCACTTTATTTACGGTGGTGCTTGAAAGTTTGTGAACCCTTTAGAATTTTCCATATATCTGCATAAATATGACCTAAAACATAATCAGATTATCACACAAGTCCTAAAAGTAGACAAAGAGAACCCAATTAAACAAAACTGACAAAAATATTTTACTTGTCATTTATTTATTGAGGGAAATGATCCAATATTACATATCTGTGAGTGGCAAAAGTATGTGAACCTCTAGGATTAGCAATTTAATTTGAAGGGGAAATTAGAGACAGGTGATTTTAATCAATGGGATGACAATCAGGTGTGAGTGAGCACCTTGTTTTATTTAAAGAACAGGGATCTATCAAAGTCTGATCTTCACAACACGTTTGTGGAAGTATGTCATACAAGTCCACGTGAATAAGTTGCTATTACAGAAAATATAATGTATTAGAAAGAGTGTATGAATATAAACATTGTAGCTGGAACTCTGTTCAGAGCCGCTGTTACAGAAAATTAATGAACACTTTCGGGGTTTTTTTTGATGCATTTCGTTTCAGCTACCTTCAATCATGCAATTTACACAATGCTAAACTGGTACCTACTGGTATGTTCTTGAATTTACATTAAGCAGTATATACTGTTGCAAACTTATATTTTCCAACCTTTTAGACCCCTGTAGCAGAAAGCAGGCTTGGTTGACTCACCATCAGTGTGTAAAGCCAGACTGAGTTGCGCTTACATGAGCCTATGTTCCCAATGGCCAATCACTGATCACCGTTGTTTATTCAACCCATTCACTTCTTTGTTTTTTTTAGATTTAACTCTCTTCTTGGCTATATTTACAAGTAATAAAAGTAAGTTCCATACATAACTTTTCATTCATGTCTATTTCCCAGCTACTCACTACCACTGCTTCTTTCTGTCTGCGCTCTTGATTAAAAATATACATACATTTTGTAAATGTGTAAATAGTTTTTGGGGTCCATGACAAAAGATTTCTTTCTACAATAAATAAATCTACCATTTAAAATTCTGATAAAACTCTTCTATTCTGTCTTCATGGAATGCGTTTTGATATGCAAACGATCATAATGATTTCGAGAATATGTTAATTAGTCTATGAGGCCTTCTGGCGACTTCATAAATTATCTACTTTCCCCTTAAAAAGAGTTGGTAACACTGTCTGTACAACAGAAGATGACCTCCGACACTAAATGTGTTATGAATAACTGTTTCTTTCAGAGGTTGGGAAATTGTTTACATTTGTAAAACTGTCAATTTTGGCCGCACTTTTAATCACTTTTAAGCAGCATTTATCGGCTTTGGGAGTGGGTGTTCGTCCAGGTAAAATACAAGTGTGTGTGTGTGTGTGTGTGTGTGTGTGTAATAGTTTTTACTTACAGATTCCACCCAGTACGGCAGCAGTCTTACACATCCACCGGTACCACCAGGACATGCCATCCCCATCGGTGGCGGTGTTTTTGTTCGGCGATGTCGCTTCCTCCGAGCTCATTTTACACCGTTTAAATTATTCAGTCAGGGGATCTCGCTTACGGATCCACCGGGAATCGATTTTAAAAAATGGTGGCGTCAACACTTTGTGCAGCTACGACGACGACAAACGGGGTTTCGTTCTCCGATCTGCGCAAATTGTTGTTTCTTTTAAAGCTGCAGTCGCTAATAATAGTCCTAATACAGCAAATGACAAATGTTAAACTTGCGCAAGCCACGAACAAGAGATAAATATTTTGCTGGTGTCTATATCAGTTCCCCGATCGCTGAAAATGATCACAAGACGCGCGGATTTATCTGCGGCTTATTGCTTTATAGTCGTCTTGAACAGTGCACACACAACAGATCTAACTGGTTATAATCTCAACCAAATGACAGAAAACTCAAACCGATTCCTGCCGTTTTGGGTTTTCTCCAAGATCGTCTATCGCCCCCAGTACTTTCAGTAGTTCACATTCCTCTCTGTGTAAACAGTACATTTAATTGTACAGACGCAGTTTAGTAGCCCATTGTTTCTTTGACTTATCCCGGAGGTTCCCTCGCCTGCGTTGGTTTCTGGGTGGAGCCAAACAAATGCGTCACTTTGGAGAGTCGCACATTCAAGGCCGTCAAAAATTCCTCGTGATTGCGCAGGTATTTAAAGCTGCAGTACGGAACTTTTTTTTGGTTAAAAAGTAACAAAAATCAATTATTGAGAAAGTACATAAAAAATCAGTGTTCAAAACTGTCTGCCTACCTTACCCGGATTCGCAACAGTAAGCTTAAAATAATGATTTATATTTTGTCAGTTTGATGTCATTCCTCTTTGTGTGGTTATGTAATGGCCGTAAACAGAAAGAAGACGACCCGGCCATAGACATATAAATAGATGCCGCATTGGCCGTTGGATCGTATGTCAGCGTCGCCGCCATATTGGTCCGGGCAACAGTAATAAGTCTTAGGTTATATTATAGTTTATATTATAAACTAAATTGCCCATAATCAAGATTTTCATCTATACTGCCGTTTTTCTCCAAACCGACTTTTATGACAAGCTCCTCGTTTCGGCTGAGCGACTGACACATTGTGAATCTTACTGTAGTTAGTTAAGATAGATAACTTTTCTCACAATCTGAAGGTTTCCCAAAGAGAAACAGGTGAGGCAATGGGAAGTAGCTGTAAGAAGGGAAGGTGTTTCTGTAAGTGAGTCCTCCATGCTATACAGTGAGATCTTCAAGCTGGAGGACTTTGACAGGACAGGTCAGACTGTCTGGATTAGAGATGGAGATAAACCACCTGTCTTTTAATTTCCAGACTAATCTCCAAACAGTGGGTGTATCAATAGGCTATAATGATTTAATAGCACCTATTGTATCTGTTAGTTTTCTTCTTCTTCTTCTTCTTCTTCTGCTCTTGAGTCTATAGAAGCCCACAGAACCGCTTGTGGGAAAGTTATGAAATTTGGCACACTGATACAGGACAGTCTGAACTAGCGCCACCAACTGTCCAAATTTGCACTCAAGTTTATTCTAATAACTTTTGAACCGTACTTTACATATAAGTTTTTGATATCATCCATTCAATTTGCGCCTGACTAGATTTTCCGCCATTTTGAATTTTCTGAAAAACATACTTTTTCGAACTCCTCCTAGGCCGTTTGTCTGATTTTCACGAAAATCGAATCAGATCTTCAGACCATGTGACAAAAAGTTATGGAATTCAAGTTGTTTAGTCAACCTGTTCTCAAATAACACGCGAACGAATCTGACAGCGAGCACGCCGAAATGGACGTGAGGCTATATCTCCGAAGCGCTTCAGGGTATTCATACCAAACTTAGTATATGTCACAGCCATCTTTACTTGAGGGTACCTGTACAATTTCAGAACAGTGCCACCTAGTGGTCAGATATGAAAAAAGCTATTTTTTGCTTAGAACCTATGAATGGTTTGGCTTAAAATCATGAAACTGGTCTCTTCAGTTTCAGTGGGGCATACAAAGTCGTTTGATATTACATTTTTGAATTTCAGCCATTTTGGTGGTCGGCCATGTTGAATTTAGTCTTAAATGCTGTATTGTATGAACCACTTGGCGCATTGTTAAAAAATTGGTAGGCGTCATCAGGACCATGCCCCAAAAGTACTCAAAAAGTTTCAGGAAAGTTCCACCTTGTGGTCAACACTTATAATGCAATTTAAAAAATGCCAATAGCTTTTGATTACTTTTGTGCATTGTCATGAGATCGATACTTGAGATCGATACACGTGGGTGTTGAGGGTGGTGGAGTGTCTGTAGCTTGTTCTTACAACTGTTGCTTAGAATTTAAACTTGTCATCTAGATGGCTGCTTTTAATCTGGACAGTTCTAAACGCCAATCATCATTGACATCTGGTGAATCAGCTGTTGTCAAAACCAAGAACCTTGAACTGCAGAGAGCCTGCAGTCAAAAAGGGAAAGAGCACTTGCTAAAACAAGAATAAATATTGGCGTGGCTTTTGAGAGGTGGTGCCAACTCAGAGATCTGAAGGGATTAAAGACTGGCGCAGAGATGGCTTTTTTTCTTCTGAACAGGTAAGACGTTTCAGTGGTTCAGTAGGTAGCTAGCTAACATTAGCATATTTGTTTGTTTGATTCAGCTAGGTATCGAGTTTCCTATGTTTTTTTATTTTTGTGCTATGGTCAGTGTGGTACATTGCACTTATTTTCTGCTAGCTATGAGAGAGAGCAACTCACCTCTATTCAAAGAAAACCATATCTGCTGCCACCTCCATTGTCAAGTACTGGAGCTAATATACAACCCATACAGTGCCCTCCACTAATATTGGCACCCTTTGTAAATATGAGCAAAGAAGGCTGTGAAAATTTGTCTTTATTGTTTAAACTTTTGATCTTTTGTTTAATTACATTGAATAATTTAAGTTATATATATATATATATATATATATATATATATATATATATATATATATATATATATATAAGTTTATATTATATATGTAAGTATTTATGCATTATTTTTATGGATGCACAAAAAAGCACTGAATTAAACGACAGTCCTAAATTAATAATAAATTCTCACTTTCACTGCACCTTGTGGTTTCTGTTACTCACTGCCTCACTATTGTTTACTTCTGTTTACTTTGATTGTAGAATTTTAATTAGACATTACAGATCTGATTCGCGCATCCACTGTCTACACTGCGAGTGAGGAGCAACGCTGCCTTGTTACCAATAGTCACTTTCGTTATAATAAACGACAGAATTTGCACTGCATCGCGCAAATACAGCATATAATGAAAATAAACCTGAATTAAACGAAACCTTTTAAGCAACTTGCACCAGCTTCCCCAAGCCCTTGCACAGTGGAGCATTTTGGCTACAAACATAAGTTTGTGCTCGTGCTACACAAACTCCACTTTGTAAAGTTTGCATGTTACAGTCTACTTCGCGGGATTTAATATAAAATGCTCCCCTGCCTTAGAGGACTTCGGGCACACACTTTTTCCATTGTCACTTGACGATTGCGCCGATGGTGACTGAGGACATGTAGAGCATAAAAGGTAAAGCTAAAAAACATTACATCGAAGAAATTCATTGTCGTTGACTCTGGGTATTCTGCTAAAGCTAGGGGCGTCACATTACATGCGAATGACGTCATGCACCATCGACTGGGAAACGGCTTATACTTCCGGTTAGTAAAAAAAAAACGCTAGTGTTCCATTTGAGACGACACTATCTTTCTAAAATTCATACACGGGACGGTAGTATACATAGTGTATAGTGTAAGTGTACGTGATTTGGGACACAACTTTGGTCTGTACTCTCCGATTCATGTTTTCGGAGAAACGGCATTCGGGGAGCTTCCCAACAACATCGAGCTCCTGGCCTACTCGAACCCTGTGACAGGTCCAAAAAAATTTGTCAATATGGAAGAAAATATTTTTTGGAATTGCCAACTTTAACCCCCCAAAATGCATTTTATTGTGCAAATGATTAATTTTGCATTTTTTTTTTTTTTTTTTTTGCATATTTACTAATTATATTAAACTTATTTCTAGGCTAGACATGGATCATGACTGTAATCTTAACCTCAACCCATTCATGAACACAAGTGTAACCATTTTCAATACAATTGTACAAAAATATGCATTATATTTAAATTAGGCAGACTGCAGAGGATTATGGGAATATGATCTTTAAACATGTCAATTATAACACAAAAACAAAAAAGCTGAGCTTTTTTTTTTTTTTTTGTTCTTGGAAGCATGGGACTTGCTGAGTGGAATTAGCTGGTCATGATCTTAGCCAGTAGGGGTCACTATTTCACCATAATGGTGCAGAACTTGCCCTGTAATGACCTGGACTGGCCATTCATCAAAATAACCGTTTGGGCGTTGTGTGGTCGTTTTGGTGCCGTGATCTCCTGGGGGTCCACCCAGCAGAAGCTTGATGGCCTACATTGGGGTGATCTGCTGGGAAGAACGGTCTCCACCCACCTCACAGGGCAGCAAAGTCTGGGCAAGTTAGGGCAAGTGCAGAAAAACATAACCTAAGGGAAGTTTTATCAAGGAAAGCGTTTCCAAAACTGAATAAACATGCTAGGGACACTAATAATTAAATTTAAAAAATAAGTAAAAATTGATAAATAAATATGAGGAATCATCGACCTGCTGCTGGCTGCCTCAGACGAGGCTGTACTGAAAGCCCAATATGAGCAACTGCTGAGACACAGTATCTTAACAGGTGCCGTGCCTCCCTATACACCCTAGCAGTTTTTGGACACGTCGTGTGCTAACCCTGGGGATGTAGCTCAGTGGTAGAGCGCATGCTTCGCATGTATGAGGCCCCGGGTTCAATCCCCGGCATCTCCATGGAAAACTTGCTCTTTTTTTGAGGGCGGTGGTAGCTCGGTGGTTAAGGAGTTGGGCTACCAATCGGAAGGTCGTGAGTTCAAATCCCAGCACCGCCGGGCTGCCACTGTTGGGCACTTGAGCAAGGTCCTTAACCCTCAACTGCTCCTCAGGCGCCGCAGCAAAAATGGCTGCCCACTGCTCCGGGTGTGTTCACGGTTTGTAGTGTGTATGTTCACTACTCACAACTCCTAATGTGTGTGCAGTAACTTGGATGGGTTAAATGCAGAGGACAAATTCCAAGTATGGGTTACACATGTCACTTTCAACCCTAGCATATTACGTGCGGAGTGAAATTAACTAGTCATGATCACAGCCAGTAGAGGTCAGTATTTACTCACCATTATGGTGCAGAACTTGCCTTGTAATGTCCTGGACTGGCCATCCAACCAAAAACCCCAGTAGTTTGGGAGTTGCACGGCACTTTCGGCGGAGAGTTCTCAACTCCACCTGCATGTAGGAAACAAACAGCAGGTAGTACCTACAAAATCAATATTTAATTTAAATATATAATAATATGAAATGTTTAACATTTAATATTTGACATACTTAAGACATGGTTATTTCATTATAGGGCAAGTGCAGAAAAACATAACCTCGGGGAAGTTTTATCAAGAACAGCATATCCAAAACTGAATAAACATGCTAGGGACACAAGTAATTAAATATTTAAACAGTGATGCTGGGGGCCTCAGATGAGGGTGTATAGTGTTCAAATATAATGTATAGTGTTGACCTGCTCTGTCTAGTGAGCAACTGCTGAGACTGCCCCCCCCCCGCTCTCCTTCCCGTTGAAAACAAAGCATTAAATCCAAACCAAAGCTCAATAGTAGCAACTGCCAAGACACAGTATTTATCAGAGCTATAGCAGTGCTTAACAGGCACTGGCCCATACAGTCCAAGTTTTTGGACTGTGATGGAGGGGGGGTCATTGTAAATTCAAAAACCTTAGCCTAGCCAGAACCTTCAGACCAAACACACTATTAGAATCAAAGCAGTGCAGAATGGTTGGAATTGACAATCATCAAAACCGTGTCTATCTTTATATTCCCACAGAATGGCAAACGCAGCTACTGAGGACTTCAGGACACTTGTTCGAGCTCTTCACCAATACATTAAGGCCTTCTACCATCTGCAAAATGTTAAGATTTCAGAGGGTAACACCAAAGGGCCTGCAGCTTTTACCAGGGCCACAAAATGGCTGGAATGGCTTTGGTAAAACCAGCAATCCCCACCTCGACCAAAGAAACAATGCTATATGCTCGAAATTGGCTTCACAATAGCTTACAGATTCTGAAGGCTCATTACAGGCCAACAATTCAGACCTCAAAAGATAGGATCAAAACCCTACCTTTAGCTTAATCAAAAGAGGCATGGGAAGTAACACCTAGATGGGCTAAAAGAAATCTCGGTATGGTCCAAAATACCACTTTCCAGGGGGCTTTTGGACATCTATTAACCATAATTGAGCAAGACCCTAAACAATAAAAAGCAAGTAATTCAAGAGCGGTGGAGGGAGACTCAAACCCTACCCTTGACAAGGACTTGAACGGCAATTACCAGGCACATTGGCCCTGAACTAGTCCCCTACCCCACTACCAATTCTGAACCAACATCAAGCACAACATATGGCTTAGGGGAGCAGCTCACAACCCCTGTCGGAGGTTCTCTGCCATGCCAGGATCACAACCCAGAAACTCAACCAGCAACTACCTCACATCTCCAAAAACCAAATAAAAGTAATAAAAGGGGTACAGCAACCCAAAAGGGCAACCGAACAAAAAATGCATGGCATAACCAAACCACAGATTCCACTCCAGTGAAAGACCAAAATAGTATAACAACCTCCACACCATCATAGGTAGAGCAGGGTACTGAAGCAGGCTCAAAGGTACAAGTAGACTGCTACCCAGGAGCACAACTATTCCATGCCTTTCATATTATCAAACAAAAGACACTGACCTCAGCAGAAACTCAGAAAATATTCATACCTTTTGGGTAAACAATAGAATGTAATCAGTTTCTACAAAACAACTATCAAGACATATTGGAGCAGCTCAGGACACCTTTCCAAATGCAACATTGCACATCTCTAGCATCAACTTCAATAACCTCAAGACATGAAACAACCTTATAAAGAACACTGGTAAAAATTTACCAAGCCTTCCAAGCAGAAAATTTCTCACACTACCTGATAAAATCTACTGGACTCTCGAAACAGCCGAGGCGATGTAGTAACACTGGAGATGGCATTTAAACTAATCCACACACACACACACACACACACACAAAACACACAGGGATTTAATGACAAGATGATAATCGTTTTCTCCCAAACATTCAACTTATTAACAGTAGAAGAATAAGTTCTCAGAAAGGGACTTTCCTTTATTCCCTCAAATGATGCCATCACACCCAAATTTACTGAAATAGCTGCCCAAGTCACAAGATTAAAAGTAATCTCCATGATTAAAAATAATCTCTTTTTTGAACTGTGCAATGAAAATTGCTACAAACCTCCATTTACAGCAAAATTATAATTATAAATTAAAATTATTCAACACTGCTTCCTGCAGCCGCTCGCTCTCTTGGACTCCAGCCTTTAGTATTTTGCTCCGTGTTTTTCACTGTCGTTGTTTGTGTTCTTAAAAAATGCTGGCAATAATAACTGCTTTCTTTTCGCCATGACACACTCTACAACGCATGATACTTCGTGACAATGAATTCAGGTGAATTTTTTCAGGTGAACGTGAAATGATTACGTTATGTGAAAGAGACTATTGGCTATTAGCAATATTTGAGCACCAGTAATATAAGATTAGTATTTTTATTGCAGTTTTTTTTTGTTCTGTTTTACTTTTGGTGAATTAAAAACTAAAACTATTTGTTTTTATAATATTGCTGTGTGAGATTTTAAACATCCAGTTGCAGAGATGCCGGATCCACATAAAAAGGTTCCCGGAACACGGGTGAGCTTTGCTAATTATGAATCATTGTGAATTGTCAACTTATACACTTCAAATTATCAAAGACATTTCCCTCTTGTAAATAAACATGTACATTTTAACCTCTTGTTTGTTCTTCCTTCAATTACATTATACATATATACTTTTATATTCCTCAATGTATGTATACCTGTATTTCACATGTATTTCTCTTGTATCTCTTATAGTTTTCTTATTTTCTGAACATATACACATTTCAAAAGCAAATAAACAATTAACATTAGAGGAAACATTCATTTACAAATTAAACACAAAAGTCAGACATTTAACATGCGATCTTCAGGTGGGCGCCTCCTAATTTTTATGCACAAAATGGAGTCCCAGACTCGCTCGTATCAGTTTCTTTATCCATTCAAGTAACTTCTGTTTTCCACAAAGGAAAACATTAAAAATCATGATATGACCCCTTTAATGTTTTGATGGTTTGTTCAGGTCATGGTCTAACTGAATCCCATACATTGCCATAAAATCTACCATCCTGTCATTTTTCCACTGCAAAAAAAATACTAATTTCTTCCCTGTCATTCCTGTTTATGTGTATGTGTGTGTGTGTATGTGTGTGTATGTGTACATGTATTAAATTAGTTTCTATGTGGTGGTTTAGAATACTATAATAAAGTCTTGTCTATATTTAAAGTGAAGTTGTTCTGTTTTTTTTTTTGCTCATTATCTATTTAACTAAACTTGCAGATCCTTTTACCGTGCTAGGAAATAGTGTTTTCATCATAATAAGATATTACTGTCATAGGCCACAAGAGTAATAACTTTCCAGAATTAATGCATGAATTCACCAACATTTTTGCTGGACAAATAAGTTGGTTAGTTGCTGTAAGTGAATTCTGATAATATTTACCCTGAATTAATAAATTTTCCCTTTGAGCTAATGCTTTCTCTACACTGCATATGAATATACATACATATGTACTATATGTATGTGTGTGTGTGTGTGTTAATGTCACATGCAGTGGAGCTGAAGGTAGTTGGTGGTCATGAGTTCAGGGTTCTGATGGCTTTGGGAAAGAAGCTCTTCCTTAGTCTCTCAGTTCTGGTCATATGGTTGCAGCAGTGTTTTTAGGACTGCAGCCATAGGAACAGTCCATTGCTGTGGTGTATGGGATCCTTTGAGATCTTTCCTGCTTTGGTCCAGCAGTGCCTGGTGTAGATGTCCTATAGGCTGGGCAATGCTGAAATGGTGATCCGTTCAGCAAACCTCACCACCTTCTGCAGAGTTTTGCAGTCCTCAGCACTGCAGTTCCCATGCCAGGCAGTAATTCCCAGTGAGGATGCTCTCTGTGGTGGAGGTGTCAAAGGACTGGTTAGCTGAGATGTTGAACTTTTCATCATTGTTGGTGGTCAGGCCTTCCACCACAGTGTCATCCGCAAACTTCACAATCGTGTTGGATTTGTGTGTGGTTACATAAACTTGCTGATGTATCCAGGCTTCTGATTGGGCAGTCCAGCATCTGACCTCTCATGGTCAGATTTCATGAACACAAGCAGAGAAGTAGCCTTTCCTGAATTGAGTGTAGCAATGGTCCAGTGTCTTTTTACCCCTGGTGGGGCATGTGATATGTTGGTGGAATTTGGCATGACCTGTTTCAGGTTGGCTTGGTTAAAGTCCCCTGTTACAATGAGGCCAGCATCTGGGTATTTGTTTTGATGGCTCTTGAGCGTATCATGGAGTACAGATAAGGCACTGTCTATGTCTGCTTGAGGTGGGCTGTAACAGCAGTGATGATGACTGAGGTGAATTTGAGACAGGTAGAAGGGGCAGCATCTGATAGAAGGTGTCCCAGGTTAGGAGAGCAGGAATGGGAGAGAACAGCAATGTTCCTAGCATCATACCAGTTGTTGTTGGTCATAAAACAGACTTCCCCACCTTGGATTGACCAGACTCTTCCATTCTGTCCATATGGAAAATAGAGATGGACTTTATAGGTTAAATGGACTGGTCTGGTACTAGGGAGGTAAGTCACATTTTGGTGTAACAAAGGATATTGCAGTTCCTCACATTGCATTGGAAACAAACTCTTGCCCTGGGGGGTATTCCAGAAAGTTTAACTTACTGTCACATAAACCCTGAACTCTAGGTTGATTAACCCAAACATTGCTTACTCTGGGTTTTCCAGTTACTCAGAGTTAACGCGCGTGCACGGTGAGTATATAAAGACATTGTCAATGGATCACTGATTTCAGGAGTTACCATGGAAACCCAGGGTGGAAAAAAAAGCAAGTCGCATACTTTAGGGAAGCAGAATTAGAGGTTTTAATGCATGCTTAGGAGTAATTTAAGCCAATTATAACAAAAAAGTAACACTGCTGCATCGGACAGAGAGTTGGCAAAAAATAACGGATCAAGTAAATGTGTGAGTTTATAAGTTCAGAAACAATTGAAGTTTCCTTTCATTATAATGTAAAATTGAACAATGATCTTATTAGACCTGTGCCGTAACATTTAATAGATAAGCCTTTACTTTTTGCCCTCCAGCAATTTCTTAACATTGTATATAGTACATTGGCTAATAACATATACAGTAGGCTTCATATTTTATGTAATCCTTCTGGATCCAGAAGAACTTGGAGCCAAGTTAAAATGAAAAACATTCTCCAAAAAGGTAATATTTCATAAACTTTCTAAACTGTAACCTAACTAATTGGCCCAACCTTCTATAATAACTTTTCCCTCTGTTCTGAAGAGCCAACAGAAGGCTGAGGCCTGTATAACGGGTGGGGGACCACCACCACCTTCACTCACTCTGACTGAGGAGCTGGTACTGTCCCTTAATCAAGGGTGACCCATGGTCGATGGTATTCCAGGGGGCAGTTCATCTGAGTTAGCTACCTCCCATGATATAAGTAGCTTGCTAAAATGTAGGTGTAACATATTAGTACTAATGACTTTTTTTTAAGTTTCCAGTGATATATTCTTAAACACTCAAGGTGACCATAAACACTGTCACCATTTGAAAAAGGCATTTTGAAATAACACTTTACTGTCAGTGTTTCACTTGTGTATTATGCATGCTTACTTTATTTTACTGCATATGGTGTGTACAATTTTAATTGTAGTGCCCCTATTAGATCAAATGGAGTTCAAAAAAAGCGAGGCCTGAAATTAAATTGCTGGAGCACTGGGGATTATTCTGTCATTTATTGTTGAATAGTAAAGCAATAAATACAAATGTCTTTTTCAGTTACAGGAAATAAAGAAACAATGAATCACACTTGACTGTTCACTTTGTGCATTAGTCATTTAATTAGAAATGATTTTGGCAGATCACATCTCGTACCAACCTGCCATCTCTTTGGTTCACTGGGGGTTCCTCTTGACCATCTTCATCAATGGTTCATCATCTTTTATGGCCAGGGAACTGCACAAAATTGTGTGGGAACCGTTTGAGTGCAAGGCATACTGTATGAACGGCCGTACACACCACTGCCTTTTGCACATGCTCTGCATCTCCCTGTGGCAAAAAAATGAAGGGCAATGCATAAAATTTGCTCGGTGTTAAGCGCTGATCCACAATGTGTCATGTTGGCGTTGTGAGGTTTCAAAATGTTTGTTAAATAAATTAACGATTCTCGCAAAAAACGATAACACTCCCGCAAATATTCATTTGGATATGAAAAAGATTTAATATAATCCGTGTTTCCTCGTCCACTAGATATTCTTCAAAAGGGCACGCTATGCTCCGTCAGCTCTCTGAAACAAACCCTGGAACATAAACTGCTCCGGAGCAGGTTATGTTCAGAGAGTAAGTTGCTATGACTACTTAGATACCCTAAAAGTTACCTCCGTTTTTGGACGCAAAAGTTGAGGTTATCCGTTAACTCTGAGTAAACTTACCCAGGTAAGTCGCATAACCTGCTTTCTGGAATACCACCCTGATGTTGTCCAGCTTGTTTTCAATTAACTATACATTCACAAGCAGTATACTGGGCAGAGGTGGTCTGTGTGTTCCTCCTCTTAACCTGTTTAACACACCTGAGCATTTCCCTAGGTGTTTCCTCCGTCTCCCCCTCATTCTCTTTGTTTTGGTTGCCATCTCGGTGGATCTCTTTCAGCCAAGAGGGGTCACTGATAAAAGTGCCCAGTAAGTGGTGGGTGAGCTTATATCTTGTATTCAAATGTGTGATGTGGTAATAGGTGATGACTGCAAAGGATGAGGTTGCTTAGGAAGTAAGTAAAGTACTATTTAAAAAATGAAAAAACACAGTCTTAATGGAGCAACGTAACAGCATCTGGAGTCATCCACACCATCTTGGAAAGATGTATACAGTGTCTTGCAAAAGTATTCAACCCCCTTAAAAGTCATCAGATTTGTCTGGATTACAAATGACACTTAGATTGTTCCAGCCAGTATATATACATTTTTTTTTTTTTTTTTACTGCAAATCAATATGCTCTTAATGTATAAGTCAAAATTCCTTATTTGTCAGCAGATCTTTAAAAAGTCAAACTAGTACTTTGTAGAATCGCCTTTTGCTGTAGGGGTAAGTTCTTACCAACTTTGCATACTGTTTGGGAGTTAATTTCACCCATTCTTCCTGGCAGCTTTGCTCCAGCTTCTTCAGTTTGGTTGGATGTTGACTGCAAATTTCAAACACTGCCATAGATTATCTGGACTTTGACCTGGCCAGTGTATAACATACACATTTTGTTTTTAACCTCTCCTGTGTTGCTTTGGTATTGTGTTTGGGAACATTGTCCTGCTAAAAGATGACGTTCTCTCCCAAGCTTTAGTTTTGTTTTTGTTTTTTTTAGTAGACTGAAGCAGGTTCTCTTGTAATATCCCCTGTATTTTACTCCATCCATCAATTTCAATAAGAAGCTCAGGTTCCAAGGATGATGAGCATGATGTTTGGTCCTCTCTTCAAAACAGTCATAGCTATGGGGGTGGAAAATACTAAATATGATCAGAATCATCATCAGAATGCTTGTATTTGCCAAACACAGGGACTTGTTTTTGGTGCAGCATCACACATAGTACAGGACAGCACATTAACCAAAGAATACAATAAAGGCTAAAACAATACAATACAGTGTGGTACAATATAATAAAATACACTGCAATACAATACAAAACAGTATATCTGTACAGGAAGACAGTACAAAAAGTTAATTGCAATAGGTGGATACTGGTGAACAAAAGTTGAGTAATATAATTGTTACTATAGCCCTATTCAGATTGGATTAGTTTATCAGGGTGACACTGATAATACATTTTTACTTGTCTCCTCATTATAAAAAATCTTGCATCTGGACAGCAATAAAATGACCACAGGAATAGTGAGTTACTAGCAGGTTGTGTTTTATACAAACCCAGATGTTTATGTCACATGGTCAGATGATCATGCTACATTCACAATATGAGGGAAATAAGTATTTGATCCCCTATCAGTCAGCAAGATTTCTGGCTCCCAGGTGTGTTTTACACAGGTAATGAGCTGAGATTAGGAGCACTCTCTTAAAGGGAGTGCTCCTAATCTCAGTTTGTTACCTGTAAAAAGACACCTGTCCACAGTCAGATGATCATGCTACATTCACAATATGGTGTCCAAGCGGTCGTAGAGGTCTTGGAGTAGAGAAGAGATACTGACTCTTAGTTCACTTTGGGGAAAACCAAAGTTTCAGTAACAATTTGAAAATACAAAAATACAATAATCACAAAGTGCTGTATATGAGAAGCATCCATTTTTTGTTTCGTGACTCTGGAAGTGTTTAATATCTGGGGGAGAGTCCGTGATACACACTAAAAGACTAAATACATCAAGTAGAAGCAGTCAAACATCTTTTCTTTTTTAATGCAAGGCGACATCTGCATAGGAAACCACAGAAATGTGAATCCAGACAGGGACCGCTGAGTTTGGTGAAAAACAGTAGATAATTCAGTCTGTAATTTTCTCAGAGGAAGACGGAGAAAAACACTGACATGGCCAATCCGGACACAAATACAGTCACAGAGAAAGTCCTCTACAATAGGAAATTACTCCTGGACCCCATGTAAACTACTGCAGTGCAATTATAACTGAATTTTACCAGTCAGAGAAGGACATGACAAGCTGGGACAATTTGCAAGGCATGGGTGCTTGGTAAGGTGTGATATGTGCCTTCTTGTTAGGAGAGACCACTTTGTGCTGCCTTAATCAATCAAATGATACTGTATGCTGTATATTTCATTACAGTTCACAATTTATTTTCATGAATTCTGATCAAAACACATACAGTGCAGCTAATTATATAATGTTGATAAAGTGGGACAAAGGATAAAGTGAGACACATAAGTTTGAAGCTCTGTATATTAATACATATACAGTGGGAGAAAAAGTATTTGATCCCCTGCTGATTTTGTACGTTTGCCCACTGACAAAGAAATGATCAGTCTATAATTTTAATGGTAGGTGTATTTTAACAGTGAGAGACAGAATAACAATAAAAAAATCCAGAAAAACGCATTTCAAAAAAGTTATAAATTGATTTTCATTTTAATGAGGGAAATAAGTATTCGATCCCCTATCAGTCAGCAAGATTTCTGTCTCCCAGGTGTCTTTTACACAGGTAATGAGCTGAGATTAGGAGTACTCTCTTAAAGGGAGTGCTCCTAATCTCAGTTTGTTACCTGTAAAAAGACACCTGTCCACAGAAGCAATCAATCAATCAGATTCCAAACTCTCCACCATGGCCAAGACCAAAGTGCTGTCCAAGGATGTCAGAGACAAGATTGTAGACCTACACAAGGCTGGAATGGGCTACAAGACCATCGCCAAGCAGCTTGGTGAGAAGGTGACAACAGTTGGTGTGATTATTCGCAAATGGAAGAACTGTCAGTCTCCATCAGTCTGGGGCTCCATGCAAGATCTCACCTCGTGGAGTTTCAATGATCATGAGAACGGTGAGGAGTCAGCCCAGAACTACATGTGAGGATCTTGTTAATAATCTTAAGGCAGCTGGGACCATAGTCACCAAGAAAACAATTGGTAACACACTATGCTGTGAAGGACTGAAATCCTGCAGCGCCCGCAAGGTCCCCCTGCTCAAGAAAGCACATGTACAGGCCTGTCTGAAGTTTGCGTAAATGATTCAGAGGAGAACTGGGTGAAAGTGTTGTGGTCAGGTGTGGTCAGATCTCTTTGGCATCAACTCAACTCGCCGTGTTTGGAGGAGGAGGAATGCTGCCTATGACCCCAAGTCATAACATCATCCCCACCGTCAAACATGGAGGTGGGAACATTTCTATTAGGGGGACAGGACAACTGCACCGCATCAAAGGGACGATGGACGGGGCCATGTACCATCAAATCTTGGGTGAGAACCTCCTTCCCTCAGCCAGGGCATTGAAAATGACCTTAATGACTTGGAGAGGATCTGCAAAGAGGAGTGGGACAAAATCCCTCCTGAGATGTGTGTAAACCTGGTGGCCAACTACAAGAAACGTCTGACCTCTGTGATTGCCAACAAGGGTTTTGCCACCAAGTACTAAGTCGAAGGGGTCAAATATTTATTTCACTCATTAAAATGCAAATCAATTTATAACTTTTTTGAAGTGTGTTTTTCTAGATTTTTTTGTTGTTATTCTGTCTCTCACTGTTAAAATACACCTACCATTAAAATCATAGACTGATCATTTCTTTGTCAGTGGGCAAACGGACCAAATCAGCAGGGGATCAAATACTTCCCCCCCACCCCCCCCACTGTATACTTCACTGATCTAAATTCCTTACTGAGTTCATCCTTGGGAGGTACAGGGTTAAATTAATCAACTGCTATGTTTGTGATGTCACTTTTGGAGTAGTGACATATGTTATTTCAAAACTAGGCTCATGAGAATCAGTGGCAAGTGAAATGACGGGAAACAAATCAAGTTAAGGTTATAAAAAATAAAACTCGATTAAGAGTTTATAAATATTACATATATGGAAGTGCAATGTAAAATTGCAGCAGAAAATCTAAAAATTAATTTCATTTTTTAAAATTGTTTATACTGGGAGTTTCTCCTATCTCACTTTAGCAATAATATATTGGTAAAGCGAGACAGGGTATTATTTGTAAAGCCAGTAAAGAGGGTTTTTAGGTCAATGATCTTAAAATTAAATGTCAAATGTTTAAAATAATGATTAATTACTACACACTAATAGATATATTCTTCTTATCATCATAATGCATAACAACTGAAATGTACTTCAGAATTAAATACTAAAACAAAGAAGAATCAAGTGGTAAAACAAAGAAAGGTGAGGGGAAAAAACAGAGGAGAAATTGGCATTGAGAAAGAGAACTTTAAATTAGTGAAGTGAGGAGAGTCCAGTCAGAGACCATGACATTCTGAAGCTGCTGGTTTCCAGTTGGTGATATCTCACCCGCTTGCAGAGATCACAGATTTTCTTTAATCCATCTGCTCTTTGGAGAGTAGAAATGCAGCAGCATAGAGATCAGGAGGACTGCGTAAGTGATGCAATGAGAACAAAACAATGTCTTAATCTTGACCTTGATGTATTGTGTAACCATTATGGTAAATTTGATTTAGATATACAGTACTGTGCAAAAGTTTTAGGCACCCTATTTTTTTTTTTTTTAGTACAAACTTTGTTATAGATTTTTTATTTTATGACTTCTAAATTATCAAGTCAGTACAAAAACATTTTAGATTCCCAAACATTAAATTTTCTAGCACAAACTTAAGTGTTACAGAAAAATGTTTGTATATCATTAAAGAAAAAAACATATTAAATAAAAGGGAAAAAAAAAAAAAAAAAAAAAAAAAAAAAAAAAAAAAAACGCAGTGAAGGTTGCTTTTTGCCAACTTGTCCATTCGGCCACACGAGTTATAATACTAGAAATAAGTCAAATTTGACTCATACTGATTTAAGAGGGTGGTTTACAGTGCCGCTGCTGCCCTGGCATTTATTTATAACAAGTTCTTAGCCGTTTTCTGCTGAAACTATTACTATTGGCATTGTTAGTATAGCTACAGCCCACACAATTCAGAAAACAGTTCTACACACTGGGCAACTCTCTTTCAGTATATTGTATTTGTAATCTGTATTCATCTGGTTTTAACTTCAAATTATCGTGTTAAGAACCAGACCATAGCCACTGTCAAGACCGAGTACACCACTACATATGACTGAGTCCATGTCAAGACCAAGACCAGATGTTCAGATGTGTTAATTTGCTGGTTGTAATATATTCCTAACCTGACATAAAATTTCTCTTGAATCTACTTTGGCATTATCATTTTGTACGAATAAGAACACAAGACATATATAGGAGATATTAAGCACAAACCATGGTTCTACCAAGCATTGCAGAACGCTCGTGAGACTGCTGCAGGGGTGCTGAAAGCAAAGAACAAGAATATGAGGCTATCATGAGCACAGACTCACCCAAACTGGACAGTTGAAGATTAAAAAAAAAGACCAGGAGATTTTCCCCCCCTAATCTTCAACTGTCCAATTACAATGAGCCTGTGTCCAAGTTAGCCTTGGATTAATGTTCTTGGCTGACAGGAGTGGAACCTGATGTGGTCTTCTGTTGTTGTAGCCCATCCACCTCAAGGTTTGATGTGCTGTGCTTCTTAAGATGCTTTTCTGCTCACCACGGTTGTAAAGAGTTATTATTTGAGTTACTATATCCTTCCTAGCAGCTTGGAACAACCTGGCCATGTGTATATTTACTTATATAATTTTGAGTAAAATGTCGTACCTTCAAGCGTTGGACTTTTATTTTAAAATATTTTCACCGACTGGTACCGGAAGTAGTACGGTGGCTCGTTGCGATAGGAATTCTTTTTTCGCCAGTGATTCGGATCATTTGGCTCAGCTCACTAATAAGAGTGAATCTTTCAGCTCCAAACGGCTCATTGCCATATTTTTCTAAACAAGACCATTTTTTATTCTGACCAGTGATTATTCGCCTTTGTGTGACTATGGCTGACATTGTTTAATGAAATCTTGCTTTACTCTCTATTTACCAAGACATAATTTAACGCACACCGTGAGTGTAACTCGATTGCATACAAATACAAAACAAATGACTCATATATGAAGTCGGCTCTCAACGTTCATCTAAAAGAGTCGATTCAATTAGTCGATTCACTGGCGAGCGACACTGAACTGTTGTGGACTATAGTAAAACATTAGCATTAGCTGGGAGATGGATAGGTGCAAACACGCCGTTTTCTTGCTCTATTTGTGCAGATGAGGCGATGAGTGTGCAGCTGAACATGAGCTACATCACAGAAACACTCAGAGCAGTTTTATTTGCTTTGTTGTTTATTTTTGCGATGATTGACATTTCATTAGCAACTCCGTCAGGTAAGCTAAAATAATGTAGCTTTTCATCACCACTGTCGCCTCTGGCTGCTCATTAGGGATAAATTTTAAGTATATATTCTTCTCTAAAGCTGTTTTGTGACACTGTTCTTTGTTAAAAGTGCTATATAAATAAATTGAATTGAATGAATACCATATTTATGAATAATTATACCCAGCAGTAGCATATGTAGACGGCCTGTACAAAAAACAAAAAAACAAAAAAAAAAAACATATGAAAAGTTCTGGCTACATTCTGGAAAACAGGTTTTTGTGAAGTTACAGGCTTAGTGAAAGAGAATTAATTCAGTTTGTGGTCAGATAGCAGTCCGCTATGCTCCTGCTCCATCACATCATCATTAAAACAGAAGAACACTTACAAACTCTATACAGACTACAACACACACAGTTTTATAATGTTTAAATGGCATAATAAAAGACACTAATAGCAAGAAATGTGGGCAACAGAACAAAAATGACTGAATAAATCAGTGATTATTTCCCTGATGTGAGCACAGACAGAGATCAGTCCACTGAAGAATTAACGATAGATCAGTCCACTGAAGAATTTACCTCAGATAATCACACAGAGAAGTCAAGTGGGTTTTTGTTGTAGCCCAGGCGAGCGTTGGGAGGCAGCAAGGTGTTGAGTAATCTGACTGCCTCAGGGAAGAAACTGTTGCAGAGTCTGCTGGTGGTGGCACGGATGCTCCTGTACCTTCTGTCAGAAGGCAGGAGGGTGAACAGTCCATGAGAGGGGTGAGAAGGTCGTCCACAATACTGGTGGCTTTGCGGAAGCAGTGGTTGTTGAAGGAGGTGTCAATGGTGGGTAAGGAGACCCCGATCTTTTCAGCTCTCCTCACAATTCGCTGTAGGGTCTTGTGGTCGGAGGCTGTGCAGTTCCTGTACCACACGGTGAGACAGCTGGTCAGGACGCTCTCTATCGTCCCTCTGTAAAAGGAGGTGAGGATGGGAGGGGGGAGTTTATATCTCTTCAGCCTCCACAGGAAGTGGACACGCAGCTGGGCCTTCTTGACTAGGCAGGTGGTGTTGAGAGTCCAGGAGAGGTCCTCAGCCATGTGCACACCAAGAAACTTGGAACATTTGACTCTCTCCACAGTTTTTCCGTTGATGTGCAGTGGTGAGTGGTCCACTTGGGTTCTCCTGAAGTCAACAAACATCTCTTTAGTCTTATCAACATTAAGAGATAGATTGTTGTCTCTACACCATTCTGCGAGCTGGTTCACCTCCTCTCTGTACGCTGATTCATCATTGTTGCTGATGAGGCCCACAACTGTAGTGTCATCAGCAAACTTGATGATGTGATTAGAACTTAGCAGCACAGTCATGAGTCAGCAGAGTGAACAGCAGTGGACTGAACACTCAGCCCTGTGGGGGGCCTGTGTTCAGTGTGGTGGTGCTGGAGGTAGAGTTGCCGATCCTGACAGATTGGGGTCTTCCGGTCAGAAAGTCCAGGATCCAGTTGCAGAGGGAGGTGTTTAAACCCAGCAGCTCAGCTTTGTTGTTAGTTGTTGTGGGATGATTGTGTTGAATGCTACACTGAAGTCTATGAACAGCATGATGCTGATAGATTGAAATGATAATATATCAGTAGGTGCAGTGTCTTTCAGTGGAATTGGAATGAAATCTTGTTGAATGAAATAAATGTGAATGCCTCCCTTTTTCATTTGGGTTCAACCAGATATTTAAAATGCTAGAACTTTTTAGAAACTACTTCTGGCTGAGAAATACGCAAAAGATAAACATATTTTAGTTCAGGAAAACCTGTAGTTTTCAGAACTATATAAAATAGAAAATATTTGACCATGTGAACAATACTCCTTTATCTGATTTCTTTTCACAGATGAAGGTGTGACTCCTGGGTTTGAAATTGCTGATGGGTTACACTCCTATTGTGATGGACAGACTGCAGAGGACTCAGAGTCTCTGTCTCACAGACAGTTTAAGACGGCAGAAATCGCAGACGCTGTTCTGGGGACAGAGCTGTCTGAAAACACAGCTGGGATTGAAGCTCTTATTCCTAAAAGCCTGATTTCTACACCATGTGAGAAGGAAGTGACGGAGGAGGTAAAGGAGGAAGATGCGGCAATGGTGGAGGTGAAGGAGGAGTATGCGGCAATGGAGGAGGAGGTGGAGGAGGAGGAGGTGAAGAAGGAGGATGCAGTGATGGAGGAGGAGGTTGAGATGAAGCAGGAAAGTTCAGCAGGAGGTGACGAGCAGAACTCCACAGAAACTGCAAAGACGTACAAAGTGAGCTGTGACAAAAGGAGCATCACTGGACTTGATATCTTCACAGTGCAGGTTCTCAACTCATCACAGGTACTCTACACCTGAGAGAGAGAGAGAGAGAGACTTAGTCAGAAACAGACAGAGAGAGCTGCTAAACTTTCCCTCATCACTAAACTTCTTCACTATGGAGAAAGTTGATGTAAAAATGTATGACACGGTTCTGTTTGATTTTCAGTTTCTCATTACCTTTTAGCAGTTTTAGATTCTGCGCTCAGACCAGCAGCAACACGACACAGCAACTGGAAGCCGTTTATTTTAAATCAGAGCTGGTGATCTGCAGTGATAGGAGGCAAAGAAACTGTTGTGGAGCAAGTGATGCAACAAAATGTAACTTTATGCAAATAAGAAGCAAAGTGATTAGGGAATGACCAATAGGAGCGAGGGAATGTGTTTCTGTTTTCCTCAAACTGTGAAACATTTTCCACGTTTTTTTGGTTCCACGTGCTGGCTCCTACCCGTAGATCCTGAAACTCCCTTTGCTGCTCTAAACTTCAAGTATTTGATTTACTTGAAACCGTGACATTGTTTTCATTGTTCTCTTTCAGTACATCAAACTTTTAATCCTGTAAAATGTGTGTCAGAAATGGAGAAGAGCAGAATGGTATTTGCATAAAGCGAAATATATGGAGGACAGGAGCTTCAGTTTATGTTCACATCAAACATCAGAATTGGGAAAAATGTAATCTTGGTGATTTTGAATGTGGCATGTTTGTTGGTGCCAGATGGCCAGGTCTGAGTATTTCAGAAACTGTTGATCTCCTGTGATTTTCACACACAGCAGTCTCTAGAGTTTACACAAAGTGGTGCTAAAAACAAAAAAACCTCCTGTACCTTGTTGATGAGAGAGAGGTCAGAGGAGAATGGCTCTAGCTGACAGGAAGGCTACAGTAACTCAAATACTCACTCTTTACCACTGTGGCGAGACGAAAAGCATTTCAGAAAGCGCAACATGTCAAAGTTTGAGGTGGAGGTGCTACAAGAGCAAAAGAGCACATTGGGTTCCTCTCCTATCAGCCAAGAACAGGAATCTGAGGATGCACAGACTCACCCAAACTGGACAGATGAAGATCAGAAAAAGACATCACATTTTCCATCATTCTGATGTTTGATGTGAACATTAACTGAAGCTCTTGACCTGTATCTGCATGATTTTATGCATTGTGATGCTGACTCATGATTGGCTGATTGGATAATTGCATGAATGAGCAGATATACAGGTGTTCCTGTTGAAGTGGCCAGTGAGTGTATTTAATTATGGTTTTGTAGAACATGCGTTGAACAATAATCTCATTAAACAATCATGAAACCATAATACAAGTACATGCTGTTCTGTTTAATTACTGTACATTCTAATGAGTTTAATGTATTTGTGTTTCTGTTTCCTGAAGGACCTGATGGACTTCCTGAACTCGAACAGCTCTGAATGCTCATTGGTTCTCTTCTACACTTCCTGGTGCCAGTTCTCTGCCCACCTTGCTCCACACTTTAATGCTCTGCCAAGAGTTTTTCCCATCATGCATTTCCTTGCTCTTGATGCCTCACAACACAGCAGGTGTGTGTATCATTTTTGTTTCATGTGTGTCCGTTTGTAATGTGAATATATTTTTGTGTTGTTGACATTTTTATTGATGTTTTTTTTTTTTTTGTAAATGTGTTTTTCTGTGTGTGCAGTTTGTCGACGCGCTTTGGGACTGTTGCTGTTCCCAACATTTTGCTGTTTCAGGGCACTAAACCAATGGCACGCTTTAACCACACAGAGAGAACGCTCGAGATGCTAACAGCCTTCATCGCTAATCAAACAGGTAAGTGCCTAGCACTCACGAGGGTGTTTAACACATTCTTGTCCACTTCCCCTCAGAATTGTACAGTGTGTATCACCTTCACCACTCAAGAGGTGGGTGCAAAATTATTTCAGCTTACGGGTTAACCAGCAGGTTTGCTAACTTACTAGCATGGTATCTAGTTGCTTTCTATCAGTGAGAATTGAAAGAGGTAAATGTTAACAATTCTGTAATGTTCTGAGATCCTGTGTGTGTCTATGTTTGTGTGTGTGTGCTATGTTTGTGTGTGTGTGTGTGTGTGTGTGTGTGTGTGTGTGTGTCTTTTCTCCTCCTACTCTCCTGTACGTACAGGAATCTTCACTTTTGCGCACTTTATTATAGATTTAATGCATAATGGATTACTTTTTCTTTTTCTTTTTTTTTTTTTTTTAACATTAAGCTACACACAATCCATAATAAATGGTAAATGGTAAATGGTCTGCACTTATATAGCGCTTTTCAACCTTTTTGTGGTTCACAAAGCGCTTTACACTGTGTCTCATTCACCCATTCAATAATAAAACATTTATCTCTCAAGATTAGATTGGATGGGGAGTGTCTGCCATCTTCAGCTCTCATTATGCATTATTGTGTGCAAATAAATGGACAAAATATCAATTTGATCCCAAATCACCAGCTTAATTTGGTGTATAACACAATAAAGTGTGCAGAACAGAAGGGGTATGAATACTCTGCAAATACACTAACACACTCACATAGATTGTGTTTGCATTTCAGGGTTTGAGGCAGTTGTGGGTCAGATGGTGACGGATGATGATCGTGTTGGTCCTTTACTCAGCATCCCAGTGAGGAGCATCGACTGGCTTTTTGTGTTCAGTGTCATGTTTTTATCTGTGTTCAGTTTGTATGCCATCCTACGGACCGACAGCATCCGGCTCCTCATCCCCGGCCACGAACATGACCACCAGGACTGACTACTATTATTATTATTATTATTATTATTATTATTATTATTATCATCATCATCAGTGTTTGTAGAAATAATTTGTAAAATCTGTGAATTTGGGTCAAATTGATGTTTTAGAATAAACATAATTAGAATCACATTATAAATAAAGAATAAAAATAATAGCTTAAATCCATTGTGCTATTTTTGTATTTTTAATTTTTTCTTTACTTGTTTACACATTTGATATTGCTGATTCTCATCACGACAGTCTAAGAGTGAACATCTACATCCGGTTCACACTCCTGCTTTATTCACTAACGCCCAGGACACGTTTCAGGATCAGGGCTGGAGATCTCTACAGTACCGGATGCTGTGATTGACGGGGGAGCAGAGTCCCATTACATTAGTTATAACATTAGTTATAGACACACACACACACGGTGTTTACACATTGAACTCATTGACAGCCTCCGGAGCCACGCCCACACCGGGTACATCCGGATACTCTGTAGTGTTTTATCGCTGTAATTATGAGTGTGATTTTCAGTCACAACTTGAGAGGTTTTGTGGAGACTTTTAACAAGCTTGTGTTTATATTTTTTTTTTGCGCAGGCAGAACAGCAGACAGCCTGTGTGTGTGTGTGTGTGTGTGTGTGTGTGTGTGTGTGAGAGAGAGAGAGAAAGTCGCTGCCCCTGTGCACGTGCGCTATGAGCTGGTTAATGTTTATGAGGTGCTGCACTGAAAGTCGGAGTGTTTTACCCAAACGCAGTCACTTTCTTCTGTCCGCAGCTAAAATGGTAAGACTTCCTGTTTCCTCCGTGAGTGATTATTAGTGTCATTATCTAACAGCCCGTTGCAAAAATCACCAGTAACCCGGAGTTAAAGCGAAATTACTTCAGCACGGGTTTAAAGCGATCTCAGGTCTGATATTTAACGGACTTCGCGGTTGTGATGTTACCATTAATACCAAAGTTCCCAGTCGTGTGTTAAGAAACACGCGTTGCTTCCAAACACTATTATTACTTGAATCAGTCTGCCATAAACACGTGACCAATGACGTTGAACACAACCACGTGACTGTTTCGAAAACCCCACGCGCGCGTTTCGAGGCTCGTTCACGGACGTTACGGTGGATTAGTGTTACAGAGAAAATTTGTAGTTTTGGAGCCATCAGAAAAACCGAGTGCATTCTGAATTTCATGGGAAAAAATAACTAATAAAGGAGTCTGTATGATAATGTATTTAACTTATCTCCCTCTCAGAATCGGCAAGAACAATCAAACCCTATTGTTTCTACAGTTCCGTTTAGCCCAGAGTCTGCTTATGATGTAAAAATTGATGGACTATTGTTGTGCTAAATATAAAATGTGTGTCAATTTTCTCTTGAAATAACCTGTAGTGCAAACATTGTATAAGTTATTTTTTATTGCTACATAACCCCAAAACCCACTGCAGCCTCCCAAAGGCGAACCTAGATTATGTGGGGGCCCCAGGCAAAATAAATGCGTTGGGCCCTTCTGACAGATTGTTATTATGTCTTCATGTTACCCAGAGATATTGGTGTGATTAATTTATTTATTGAAAACAATTGTAAGAATGTAGATATATGATAGGGGGCTACCCTACAATTGCTGAACATCATCTCAAAATTGTGTCCCTTCCCCCCCTAAGGGGGGGATTGATTGCTTGCTTCAGGTCCTTCCACAACATTTCTATTGGATTTTGGTCAGGACTTTGACTTGGCCATTCCAAAACATGAAGTTTATTCTTCTTTAACCATTCTTTGGTAGAACGACTTGTGTGCTTAGGGTCGTTGTCTTGCTGGATGACCCACTTTCTCTTCAGATTCAGTTCACGGACAGTTCCTGACATTTTCCTTTACGGTTCTTATGCTGGAATGCAGTGTTTTCCTTTCTCCAAACATAACACTTCTCATTTAAACCAAAAGTTCTATTTTGCTCTCATACTTCCACAAAACATTTTTCCAAAAGCGTTCTGGCTTGTCCACATGACCTTTAGCAAACTGCAGAAGGGCAGCAATGTTCTTTTTTGAGAGCTGTAGCTTTCTCCGTGCAACCCTGCCATGCACACCACTGTTGTTCTCCTGATGGTGGACTCATGAGCATTAACATTAGCCAATGTGAGAGGCTTTTAGTTGCTTAGAAGTTACTCTGGGTTCCTTTGTGACCTCGTGGACTATCACACATCTTGCTCTTGGATTGATCTTTGTTGGTCTCCACTCCTGGGGAGGGAAACAATGGTCTTGAATTTCCTCCATCTGTCTGATCTGTGGATTGGTGGAGTCCAAACTCTTTAGAGATGGTTTTGTTACTTTTTCCAGCCTGATGAGCATCAGCAGCTTTTTTTTCTGAGGTCCTCAGAAATCTCCTTTGTTTGTGCCATGATACACTTCCACAAACGTGTTGTGAAGTTCAGACTCTGATAGATCCCTGTTCTCTAAAACAGGACACTCACTCACACCTGATTGTCATCCCACTGATTGATTGAAAACACCTGACTCTAATTTTACCTTCAAATTAACTGCTAATTCTAGAGGCTCACATACTTTTGCCACTCACAGAGATGTAATATTGGATCATTTTCCTCAATAAATATATGACCAAGTATAATATTTTTGTCTCATTTGTTTAATTGGGTTGCTTTGTCTACTTTTAGGACTTTTGTAAAAGTCTGATGATGTTTTAGGTCATATTTATGCAGAAATATAGAACATTCTAAAGGGTTCACAAACTTTCAAGCACCACTGTAGGTCTTTAGTCATTGTTTGAATCAAGCCAGTGACTCAGTTATTCAAACATCTAAGGGAAGTTCATTCCCCCACCTAGGTGCCAGAACAGAGAAGAGCCTTGATGCAAGTCTTCCTTGTACCCTGAGAGATGGTGGGTTCAGTCGAGCAGAGGATGGAAGAACCCTTTTTTTCTCCACTGTACTTAGTTGCATCACATCTTTAGCAGTGAAATAGGTCACAGGTTGCCACCTTCCATGTGGAAAAATAAGGGACAAACCTAGCTCCCATTTTGAAAATGTTGGTGATTTAAACCATTTTCCTGCTTCTATGGATTTATTATTGTATTATTTCCACAACATCTAGAATGACAGAAGAATAGTTTGACCCTGTTTTGTTTAAAGTGATTTTTAAAATATATCATTTATAAATTACAATATTTAGGCTAGGCTGATAGGATTATTTATTTAAACCTTTTAAATTGTAAATTGATATATTCATAGAATGTAAACTTTTCTAACTTTTTAGCAAACATTGCACACATTGGTTTACACAATATAATATTTAGCCTAATGTTAGCTGGCTGGATAGAGTCTCTTTTACCCTAATTAGCCTAAGAGTCTAATTACACCGCCCTGCATCTAGAAAAAAAAAAAGTTTATGCTGTTTTGCAAATCACACTTGTTTATAACTATTTTGGTCATGCTGAGTTCAAATATGCCACTGAAAATTCCCTATCACGTACTGTTTTCCCAAAAAATAAGAATGAAGTTTTTAATAATTTTGCTATGTTTATATTGCTTTCAGGGTTTTATTTAAATTGGTAGAAGCTGTCAAATTTCACTATTATTATTTATTAATTACAACAATAGGCACACAAAACATAACACTTGTTTACAACATGAACAGCAGACAAATAGTCTGTGAAATGTTTGTGAAAATCTCTAAATAAAGCTATTTATAAAGCTAAGACAAACATTATAATAATATGCAGAGTGCTTAAAATTCCTTTTGAGGGATTTTCTGGAATGGCAAAACACCCACAGATGTAGCAGAAATCATCTGGGCTATGCTCGCATTTCCGTCTTTCACTGGTCATTATAAATCCCTGAAATCAGGAGTTTTGTGTGCATTTAAGTGTGCCTAGCATTCATATAAGGGCTAATCAGAGGAAAAATGATAAATGTTGCTCACCTATTGTACATAAACATAGTGTTTCCTGTGTTGGTGGCAGTGTATCTGGCAATAGCTCTAACGTTTATGGTCCATCTTAGGCAAAAAAGCTCTACACTGGACATCAGGTTTTGTGAAAAGTTGTGATGTTCTAGAACAAAACTAACAGCATATCTGGACTCTGCATCTAAGTATTAGTAAGAAACAACTATCAGATCCTATTCAGCAAATCTGATGCAGGGCGGTGTTATGTTATAGCAGATTTTTTTCATTCAGTAAATCATGTTCAGGATTGTCTAATTTTTACACCTACTTTGACAGTCTCTTGGATTTCACTTTCACAAACTTCTGTTGGAAAACCATTTTTTAGGAACTGTGTGATGGAGTCTCCGTAACCAGGGTGACGTTGACCTGCAATCTCGCACAGCATGTAGACATCATTCTCTGCCACATAACACTAATTATGAGCTTCTCTGCTATTTCTTGTGAAACTGCTTTGGGTTTATTCACTAATGTGTTATTCTAACCACTGTAAACATCTAGTGTGTGTATGAAATGATTTGTACGAAAATACAGGATAATCCCATTGGGATTGGGTGGCAACCCTACTTAAAAATTTCATCATCTGCTGGGTTTTGTTTGTTTGTGCAGGGTAAAGTAATGGTGACAAAAGACATCTCAGTCGACTGTTGTTTAAGAGAAGCGCCACTGCTTGGTGGTTTTAATGTTATGGCTGATCTGCGCGCGTGCGCGCACGCGCACACACACACACACACACACACACACACACATACATACATACAGTCATGTGAAAAATTAAGTACATCCCATGGAAATGTGTTTTTTTTTTTCTTTTTTTTTTTCCAAAAGCAAACATTTGATCCTCTTTGAAACAGTGCCTATTGATGAAGGTGATACACTCTTTCAAATGACATAAAAGTGACCTTTTGTAGTAATTTTCACAATGTAAATTAACAAATAAACAGATCAGTCACATGGAAAAAGTAAGTACATGCCTGCATTTATCACACCTTTAAATCCATAAAATTAGAATCAGGTGTTAAAGTGTGCCAGTGATTAGAACCTGTGTCTGGTCTTCCTTTTGTTATTGAGGTGTGTGTTGTCATCATGCCAAGATCTAAACAGTTCTATAACGGTTTTAGGGGTGGCTGTGGCTCAGGTGGTAGAGCGGGTTGTCCACTAATTGTCAGTTTGATTCCTGTCCCACATGACTCCATGTGCCGAAGTGTCCTTGGGCAAGACACGGAACCCCGAGTTGCTCCTGATGGCAGACAAGTGCTTTGCATGGTAGCTCTGCTGTCATTCCACTGTAAGGAAAATAATCTAAAAAAAGATTTCAAAAGACACAGATTTTGAACGACTGAACAAACCAGATGTAAAAAGATGTCTCCAAGAACCCCAAAATTTTATCACAGGATCTGCTAGTAAGGGTGCATGCTTATACAATCAGAAAGAGATTGCACAAATTTGACCTGGCATGCCAGGAAAAAACCTTTGCAAGACCAATGAGCATATAGGCAAAGACCAGGCCTTTTGGAATAATGTGCTCTGGAGAGACGAATCAAATATAGAGTTGTTTGGCCACAGTAACAGCAGACATGTTTGGCGCAGACCAAAGACAGCTTTTCAGTATAAGCACCTCATACCAACTGTGAAGCATGGTAGTGGAAATGTTATGGTTTGGGGTTGCTTCACTGCCTCAGGGACTGGACAGCTTGCATTCATTGATTCAACTATGAATTCTGCATCATATCAAAGAGTGCTTGAAGATAATGTGAGGCCATCTGTCTGAAAGTTGAAGTTGAATGGAAAATGGACCTTTCAACAGGTTAATGATCCTAAGCACACTAGCAAATCCACCAAGCAATGTCTCAAAAACAAGAAATGGAAGGTTATGGAATGGCCTAGTCAAAGCCCAGATTTGAATCCCATTGAAATGCTATGGGGGGTTTGAAACGGGCAGTACATGCAAGAAAACCCTCAAACATCTTGCAACTGAAAGTTTATTGCATGGAAGAGTGGTCAAAAATTCCAGCAAGTCTGGTGGACAATTATGCAAAACGCCTACAAAAAGTTATTTCTTATACTTTCTATACTTACTTTTTCCACAGAAGAATATCACATCTATTGATATTTCTGTTGAATAAATGATTGAAAAAGCTCATTTTCCTTGTGGTTTTGTTCAAGTACATCAACTTTATTAATAGGCACTGTTTCAAAGATGATCAAATGTTTGCTTGTCCAAATATGTCAAAAAAGCTAACACTTTCCATGGGGTGTACTTATTTTTTCACATGACTGTATACATGCCAAGACGTTAGCAGCAGATCCATTAAGTCCTGTAAGTTGTGAGGTGGGGCCTACATGGATAGGACTTGTTTGTCCAGCACATCCCACAGATGCTTGATCGATTGAGATCTGGGAAATTTGGAGGCCAACTTTTTGTCATGTTCCTCAAACCGTTCCTGAACAATGTTTGCAGTGTGGCAGGGTGCATTATCCTGCTGAAAGAGGCCACTGGAATAAGGGAATACTGTTACCATGAAGGGGTGTACTTGGTCTGCAACAGTGTTTAGGTAGGTGGTACGTGTCAAAGTAACATCCACATGAATGCCAGGACCCAAGGTTTCCCAGCAGAACATTGCGCAGAGCGTCACACTGCCTCTGCCGGCTCACCTTCTTCCCATAGTGCATCCTGGTGCCATCTCTTCCCCAGGTAAGCCACACACACGCACCCGGCTGTCCACATGATGTAAAAGAAAACACGATTCATCAGACCAGGCCACCTTCTTCCATTGCTCCATGGTCCAGATCTGATGCTCACGTGCCCATTGTAGGAGCTTTCGGTGGTGGACAGGGGTCTGACCGGTCTGCAGTTGTCTTGGAGATGCTCTGACCCAGTCGTATAGCCATCACAATTTGACCCTTGTCAAAGTTTCTCAGATCCTTACGCTTACCCATTTTTCCTGCTTCCAATACGTCAACTTCGAGAATGGACTGTTCACTTGCTGCCTAATATAATCCACCCCTTGACAGAAGCCATTTTTTTATATGCAATTTTTTTACTTTATTTTTTTTTGCTTGTAATTTTACAATTTATCATAATCAGATGCATCAGGAGAAATTCCTTTCATACTTTGATTTGCTGTAATTTTATCCCGTAGTTTCTGTGTTTGACCAACAGATGGCGCCAAAACACAGACATGCACATCAGTTAAAAAGACTGTTGTACTTCTGTCTCTGGGACTTTCATTGACTCTGTGTGTTTGTGTGTGTGTGTGTAGGCCACAGATTCACACTGGTTGAGTGCAGCAGAAAGAGAGCATGTGCTGATGGAGTTGAAGGCAACAGGATGGGTGGAGTTGGAGGAGCGAGATGCACTATATAAAGAGCTGCACTTCAAAACTTTTAATCAGGTTCAGGATCTCATTAACACATTTCATTAACAAACTGGCTGTGTCCGAATATCCCTACTACCCTACTACACAGTAGGTGAAAAGCAGTACACCTCAGCAGTAGTGTGTCCAAATTCTCACTATTCAAAAAATAGTAGGTGAGAAATACCCACATGACCTACTGCTTCCGCCGAAATCTGCAGTATGGAACCACTGGACACTGTGGATACTGCGATATCCCATAAGGCAATGGGACTGGCGCAGAATTACTATCAGAATCAAAAATGGCATGTCGGCTCTTTTGAAGTTGTAGGTCACATGCCAACATGGCGGATGTAGTATATCCGTATTGTATTCATGCTCACCACTTATACGCATCATCTCATACTGTATCACCAGCCGAGCAGTAGGTACTGAATCGAATGCAGTAGGTACTGTCATAGTATGAGATTTCAGACGCAGCCAGTGTCTAATACTCTGTCTCATTAATGCTGTTATTACCACCATCTCATTAACATACTGCCTCATTAACACATTTCTTTTCTTTTTCTTTGAAATTTTCATTTTTTATATTAAGAGTATAAATGGGGAGAGAAACTTCTGGAATCAAGGCTGATAAAGAAGTCTCTGTTGAGTTCCAATGTGGGTGGAGTCACTGATCTGTATCGCTAATCCAGATATGAGTTTTGAGCTCAAACTTTGTTACTATACTTTTTCCTACTGATGTGTGTATGGATTAACTAAATCAAAAACCCCATTGCACCACCCGACCATCCACCCCGCCATACCCCCATTCTGTTTGTGTGTGTGTCTGTGTGTGTGTGTGTGTGTGTGTGTGTGTGTGTGTGTGTGTGTGTGTCAGTGTCAGTCCTCATCAGTGTGACAGGGAGCAGAGCCTAGTTCAGCTGCAGCCGAGGTTTCCATCAGAATCATTTATTTCACAAACAATCCAATTGGTTAAAACGTTTCATCTGTCGCCGAAAACCGCAAACTATCCAGTTATCCATGTGTTCCTCATCTCTGTCTGTCTGTCTGTTTCTGTCTGTCTATCCCTGTTAGTCTGTCTCTGTCTCTCTCTCTCTCTCTCTCTGTAGGTCTCTCTCTCTCTGTCTTTGTGTCTGTTGTTGGGTTTCTCTCTGCCCCATGCTGTAGTGATTACAGATTCTTTCTCTCGGGGTTTGTATAATGTTAAAGTATGTCATGCTTTTGGGTTTTTTATTTGAGTAAGCTAATCTGTTAGGGTGTGTTGTCTCTTTTAATATCATTTTAGTTTATTAATAGAAGAGATTTAATTTGTCCAGGAGTTTATTTATTCTAATTGGCCTCTGTGGTCAGTTGACCTGTGCATTTTAGGCTGTAAGTGTTAATGTTTGAGGAGATGTGTTTCTGCTTGTGAGAAGTTATTGATGTAAGTTTGGTGATGGTAGAACTGTGAATCAGCTGGTTGTAAGTGGGAATAGAGTTTCAGCATGTTTCTTTGCGTGTTTCTTTACATCTTTGCAGAAATTCAGGTGGCTCTCTTCTATGGAGTTTGTACCCAAAATGATTGTTTTCGTTTGATGATGGCACTCCACAATTCACTACTATATAAAATGATGGGTTTAATTATACCATGGAAAATACTTAGCCAAATTTTAATTAGTGTTTAAATGTGTTGTGTAATTTTTTTTTTTAAATGGTATAATTCAATTTTCTTGCTTTGTTCACTAATGCAATCATGAATGTATAGATGTAGTGTTTTTTTTTTTTTTTTTTAGTCTTGGCACCCAAAATTTTTGGTTTTGGTTTTATTGATGTTAATATCAAATCTGCACAGTTTTCCTTTAGAAGGGTAAGGTTCTGTTGGGTGTGTGCTGTGGAACAGAGCAGAACCAAGTCGACTATATCTAATAAATGTTTTCATTTATTTTCTATGTCGGAACTCCTGGGTTCGAAGAATGTTGAAGGATAGTAGCGAATCTCTCTCTATATATATATCAATAGATTTGCTATTATAATTCATAATTCTTAAAAAAAAAAAACAGGAGTGCTGACAGAAAAAACAAAATAGAGGATACAAGATAAATAACAACCTTGATGGACTCCACACTCTTAGTTTTTGTGTGTGTGTGTGTGTGTGTGTGTGTGTGTGTGTGTGTGTGTGTGTGTGTGTGTGTGAGCATGGTTGTGTTCCAGCTTGCGCTTCATGACAGTCATTCTGTAATCTCCCTAAATGCCCCTCAGAGTACCAAGGCTGGGGGGAAGTGGGGGGGATTGTAATGGCTCGGCCCGGGTGCCAGTGGTTCTGATTATTGGAGGCCCTGCAGTGTGTCACATTAAATTAGCGGCTATGTGACAGACAGAGTGTGCAGGGGGAGTGCACATAATAACACACAGTTAGAGGAAACAAAGAGCTGCGTAACCAAAAGCTCCTTGACCTCTCGGACTCTGTGTTGGAGGAAATCGTCTTAGTGCTCTGTCCATCCACCTTGTGTGTGTGTGTGTGTGTGTGTGTGTGTGTGTGTGTGTGTGTGTGTGTGTGTGAGTGTGTGTGTGTGTGTGTGTGAGCATGCGAGTAAATAAATGTTTGCCAAAACGTAAAAACATCAAGGAATTTAATGAGAGTTTTCTAATAATACATTTTTTGGTTTCTTACAGAACCATGAAGTAGCAGATTTTTTTTAGTAAGGACATGGAGACAGATCGTAGCATTTTGTCTTTTGGAATGTCTGAGTGTTTTGAGTTCACTTCATTTGGAGTTTCTGTGAAACAGCCAGAGATTTTAAAGTCAAAGTAAATGTAAGACATTATTAAGCTGAGTTAAATTGAAGCTCCATGCATTACAGGGTTAAAGTCACGCTCCGCTGCACCAGTTCATTTCACACTTTATCCTCCAGATTTGAAGTGAATGAATGAAGGAAACATTTTGGACAACAATCAGCCGCTGCAGTGATTTAATAATGGCCCAATGTTCCTAATGAGAGCTGAGAAAGAGCAGGCCCTCGCACCCTCGGCTCACGTTGCAGGAATCTGACAATTACGTTAAACTGATTGCGAGGCGGTTTGTACTCTGATACACAACCTGATCGCTGAGCCGCCGATCGTGTTACATCATGTGTTGGAAAATTGGTTACAACACGCTAAAGACTTGAAGCAATTTCCTGCCACGAGTGGCTGTGCGTCTGTGTGTCAGTGCGGCCGTGGCGGCGTGCGGTGTACAATGGCCTTTCATTGGTCTAATTATCCGCGGAAGCATTTAGAGGCTTAATTGAGATTGCAGAGGGAAATTGCTCTGAAATAGCCGGCGCAGTGAACACAGCACACCGAGGATCCCGGCCTCTCTGAGGTAATTAGAATTCACATAATCACTCAGAGTGGCCTCTGATTGGTGTGTGTGTGTGTGTGTGTGTGTGTGTGTGTGTGTGAGTCTCACCCACTACATCACCTGCTGTATATGCACTATGAGTTAAGTGCACTTTGTTCTGTATTATCTGTACTAGGTTTAGGGCCTCTTGCTGGAACCCCAAGATTTTTGGTAGGATTTTCTTATTAATATTATTCTGTGCTGAAGAATGTTACAGCCCCCAAGTGTATATCATACACACCTGTGCAGGTAACTGTCGTGTCAACACTGGAAACGCCATCCAACTACAATACCCAGAACACAATGCGGCCTACAGATATGGCTGCCATGGACTCCAACGTCTAACCTCCATAGAATCAGTTCATGTTCACCAGCTTACTGATCACACACACACACACCCCCCTGAACTCAATACCTAATCACAGCCACACAGTATATAAGTGCTCTTACACCAACCAGTCATTATGAGAAATATACGCTCTGTGTTCTCATGCCAGTCGTTACCAAGACTTGTATTTAGTCATAGTCTCTTCTGGTTTGATCTTGTTTAGCCCTGTTTATGCTGATTGTACATCACCTGACCTTCTCTGATCTTGTTTTTGTCACACGTTTTGGATCTGTCTGCAAGCTTGATAAATAAAGCTTTTGTTTACCTGAACCTGCACCCGTATCTGACGCCTGACCGTAAAACTCCCTGCTGCTGCCCCTTGTGGGGGCACTGTAGTCCAGTGTTTTATGTTTCGGCCAATTTCTCCTGAACAATGAGGCCTACAGTCAAATAGCATTTTCACTCATTCTTGCGCATAACAAATTTGGTATTTGGATTATAGCTCCACCCACTTAGGGCTGTTCCGGAATCGCACAAAATTTACCATGCTACAGGCCGCCATGTCATGGTAAATAAGTGTGCTGTATAGTGTGATAGCAATGTCACTGCATATTTCTGCCTGAATTGGTGGTTGTGACATATTACATTATTATATTATTTATTATCATGATTATGATTATTATTTTGCCTCAAAATGATTGCTTGAAGGTGTGAGTGGAATGTTCAGGGTGGGTAAAGAAAAGAATAAATTCAGATCAGAATGTAATTATGTGAACAGTGTAATTATGGGAGATTAAAGAGTTTGGGGTAAGAGTAAAGCTGTGTAATAATCAGAAACAGTAATAATATGAATGTAGTAATAATGGGGTTTGGGGAAAAAATAAAGGAAAAATATTAGTAATGAATATAGTAATAAAGGGGATAGTATTAATGTAAACAGAGTAATCATGTGAACAGAGTAGTGTACTAAGAATAATAATGTGTTCAGTGCAATAATGTGCTGAAAATAATAATGTAGTGAGACTAATAATGTTCTCAGAGTAATAATTCACGGGGATGTGTGCACTGTTTGTCTTCACTGCAGGCGTTTGGCTTCATGTCTCGAGTGGCTCTGCAGGCGGAGAAGATGAACCATCATCCGGAGTGGTTCAATGTTTATAATAAGGTAATAACTTCCACTGAGCGCTGCTCTGTCACACTGCGGCAGGCGTTTATAAAGCCTCAGTCAGTGTTTAACATGAGCGGCGCATTGGGCCGAGCCGAGAGGCCCCACGCACTGCTGCCATACTTTCAATATGTCCGCACTGACACGGCTCATGCTAACGCTTCCCGCTCACGTTTCATACCAGAAAAATGATAAACTGAGAAGATCCTGTGTTTTATGGTCGAAGCTGTTTTTTTTTTTTTTTTATTCTGTGTGTGTGAAAAAAGTAGCCGTGGTTTTGGACAAACAGGCCTGAAAGCCAGCTGAAGCCTCTGTGTTAGCGATGGTGCTTCTGCTGCACTGTGAGGAATTCCACCATTAATCCTCTCTTTATGAAAGGCTCCAGGCTCTCACTCTACTACTTTCCACTGAGTGTGTGTGTGTGTGTGTGTGTGTGTGTGTGTGTGTGTGTGTGTGTGTGTGTGTGTGTGTGTGTGTGTGCGTTTCCCCTCACAGTTGAACCTCTTGTTGTTTTTCAGGTCCAGGTCACATTAACAACACATGACTGCGGAGGCCTGTCGAAGAAAGACATTCGTCTCGCCAAATTCATCGATAAACTGGTTCTGGCGATGTAATGCTGTAAAATGGTGTCACGTCTCTGGATGAGTGTGTGTTTTGGGCTGAGCTCAAACTCTCAGTGAACACTGGACTGATCTGGGACCTGCTGTAAACAGAGAGGCTTAAAAAGCCCTCCCATTACCGTAAACAAATCTTAAATAAAGAGCATGAATATCATCATTATTGTCATTATTACATTATTACATGAGGCTGAAACGCATAAAAATAATGCAGTAACACCACAATTACACAGTGGACTGACATGAGATAACAGACAGTGCAATAATACTAGAAAATGACAGATAGTGTGATGATGTGGGAGATATTTGTGTGTGAGGTAGTCGGGTGTGAGGTGCTATGGGCCGGAGCGGCTTAGTAACTGGACAGCGTCTGGAGAGAAGATGTGCTGGTGTCGTGTGGTTGGGAAGGTGATGGACCTGTAGTGCCTCTGCGATGGCAGTTTGACAGAGAGGTGGTGGACAGGATGTTCAGTCATTTTCACCGCTCTCCTCTCGATTTTGATGAGTTCTCAGTCGATGTCCTTCTCAGCCGAATGGAGCACGAGCTGCAGTCTGGTCCTGCAGATGGAAGATGCAGAAGGGAAGCACACTGTGATGGAGGAGGTGAGCACACTCTCTATAATAGCTTAGTAAAATCTTTTCAGGACGGGTTGAGAAATACTGAGCTTCCTGAGCTGGTGTGAGCATTTCTTGAGGATGGGGGTTATGTTGTTGTCTCATTTCAGTGAGTTGGTGATGGTGGTCTCCAGGAACCTGAAAGACTCGACTTTGTACACAGCTGAGGTGTAGATTGTCGCAGGTTGGCAGGCAGAGCGATGATCGCGGAAGTCAACCAGCATTTCAACCGTCCTCACAGCATTAAGCTGAAGGTTGTTATGAACACAATGCTGTAAGACTTCACTTCTACAGGTAACCTCATCACTACAGTCATGTCATCTGCAAACTTGAGTATATTGATGGCTCTCTCTGTGGTGGTGAGAGAACACTGTGGTACGCCTGTGTTGATTGTCATGGGGTCTGAGAACTTCACATAATGTTTCCTTCCTGTCAGAAAGTGTATGATCCACTGACAGGTGATGGAGTGTATGTCCAGCTGGATGAGATTGCTGTGGTGATGATAGTGACCGATGCTTATGTGCTCAGCGTTCTCAGTTCTTGTTATTGATTAAAGGAACCCTGCACTTGAGATGCTGTTTAAGCTACTTCACACAAGCAGTGTTTATAAAAACGCGTGTGTGTCTAATGTGAGCACAAATCAAATTATTTATGTCTTAATTGTCTAAATTGTGGCAGAAACCTTAAAGACAAAAGTGCTTATTTTCATCTTAGACATAATTGTAAAAAGACCAAACGTGAACTGTGTTCTGATTAAAGTCCCATTTATTTCTGCTTACATTTATGGACTTTTTTTTAGGTGTAATCTAATGGCAAACAGCAATTGATCCAGGACTCTTCTCGACTTGAGAGAAAGTAAGTGATCTCACTGGCCTTAATGCTAAGATGAAACTACTGATCCAGAATCAGGTGGAAAATATTAAAAGAGAGGGAAAGGCTGTATTTAATAGAATTGTTTCAGCAGCATTCATTTTAATAGATTTTGTGTTTCAAGACAGTGCACACAGAAGAGTCACCAGAAAAGAAAAACAAATGCTAGTTAAGTAACAGTTAGGATATGAGCTAACACTGTATGACCACACTCAGCTAAAGTCTGACAAGAGGGCACAGGGTCAGTATGCAAAATATTGGGGTTTTGTTTGAGACATTATCACTATGTGTAGGGACTGATACACTGTACACGTTGTGCTTTTATCATTCAGTATATCTATACATTTAGTTCTATTTCAAATATAAAATATATCAGTGTTATAGAGTGTAATAATAATCAATAATTAAACCCGCTGAAAGTGCTGCACTCTGTTACAGACTCCACGTCTTCAACTTCAGGTAACAAACTTAGTAAAATAAACAAATGTAATTAAACAAATTAAATCAAATAAATAAACTACTTTACAGAATCAGACTGAGTACCTGGAGGAAACGATTAGAGGTTTTCACTGTTCACTTTATGTGTGTGTGTGTGTGTGTAGTCACTACAGAGTCATGATTACTATTCATTATGTATCATTATTTTAATTTTAAATATGAATAGTTTTCCTGCCTGATGTTAAACAGTCATTATTTGGAGTTCGGCTTCAGTGATAATTTACAATGCAGCAGTTTAGTAACTGGGTGTTTGAGTGTTTGTCGTATGTGTTGTAGAGTAACTCACAGCCATGTAATTATGTATATAGTTCTAATTAATATATGTCGATATTTATGTAGTGATATATAGTTGTATAGAATACACTTGCTGTGTACTGTGACTGTTGTATGCAAATAATGGAGATATGATAAATGCAAATTAATTTTCATCAACCATCACGCTGCCTACATCACTGCACCAATTGTTTTTCGAGCCTCCTGCACGAGATGCAATGCTAAAAGCTGATTGGCTGATGAATTGGTTTCCCGCAGAATGAATAATGGCCATCATGCCTCACTGGCATGCTTTATTCGCATTACTAGCTGTTGTGTAGCTCCATGTTTCTCCTAAATCTCATTTACACACTCAGAGCTGTGAAACTCCTCATAGTGAATATATTTATATTTAAATAAAACTTAGGTTCAGAATGTAAACACATAACATTGAATAAATATGAATATGCACTGGATTCACCTCCTACAGCTGCGCATACACACACACACACACACACACACACCGTGTGTGTAACCGCTGTTATTTTTACAGCTCCATTTACACTGCGTGCTTATTTCAGTCTGCCCTGCGTGTGTGTGTGTGTGTGTGTGTGTGTGTGTGTGTGTGTGTGTGTGTGTGGTGTTCTGTGCGCTGGTGTATGATTTCCTACAGAAACACAGGCTGTGAGGATTTTAACGTGACCCTGTTTCACCGAGACTCAGTAACCCGGGATAATAGCGGGATAATGACAGAGCCACTGATGTACTGCAGCACAGATTTGAGTGCATCAATAAAACATGGTTTAATGATCTTCTTTAACCGAATCAGTTTACTTAATTCGAATGTGTTTTTAATCTGAATGAAGATTTTGGGACCAAAAATCAAAGGTATAATGATATTATATTGGATCCTTGTATATATTTATTTCTTTATGTTGTGTGTTTGCTATATATATATATATATATATATATATATATATATATATATATATATATATATATATATATATATATATATATATATATATATATATATTAACCTGCAGTAAATACATTTTAAAGATATAGTCCTAGTTTATTTCAGGTGTAATTTGTATATCAGTAAATAATGTTGATATATTTTCCGTTTCCTTTGGACAGGCATCTTATTCCAGTTCAGGTTAAATAAACAGTTTAATATGAGGCGTTATGAGCTTTACATCATCTCCTGAGTCATTAATGCTGATATGAAGAGAATAAAACCGCGATAAGGTGATAAAGTGAAGGAGCTGCCGCTCGCGCGCTCTTTTAATGAATCACAAGAACAAGTTAAACTACGGGTTTATAGTCCGCCGTTAAAACGCTCCGTTTTATTTATTTTAAGTAATTTTGATTATTTCAGTAAACAATGGGTTTTATATTAATACCAAATGTTTAAAAAAAACAACATATGATCATCTGTAATGAATTTAGAATAAACATCATAATCATCATAATCATTTGTAATGAATTTAGGATAAACCAGATCTCAAATTAAATAAATCGAATGCATCAATACAGTTACGGGAAACTGAAGTCTGAAAATTGTATTTATTTATTTATTTAAACAAACGGCTCGTGCGATTTCATTTACAGCCGTGTCGGAAATCCAGTGATTAACCAAAAAAAAAAAAAAAGACTGATATTTCGGGTTATTGTATAAAATTGAAATCTAATTTCAGTACACACGTCACATTTTAATTCAGGATGCAGTTATTTATGTCTGAGTAGTTTTTATCATTAATCCGCGGGATTGTGCGATTTTGTGTAGAAATTGTGTTGTGAATGTGCTAACACTGTTTAAGATCACTAATTACAGTGCTTAATTATTACGGAATTATTTATAGACCTTTAGCTAAAATGCATATTTCATAGCGACAATTATTTTAAAATTCATTTGTAACCATTATTTTTGTTTTATTTTCCATAAACACGTGAGGACAAATTCCAATCCACATCTGAGTACAGAGTTGTGACCTACAATTATTTTTTACATTTCTGTACAAAACATTTTTGGGTTTTTTTTTTCACTCACAAGCATGCGGTTTATATCGGATCAGTCAAGTAAACAACGATGGCACAAACATTTAAAAAGTAAACTCAAATAAAAACAAACTGAGCTTTAAAAAACAGGCGAAGCTACATGACGGAGAGAGAAAGAGATTAGAGTTTATATACACTCCACTAAAGCAGGCTGATTAAATGGCCCGGAAATGGCAGGATTTTTTATTCAACGCAAAAAAAAAAAAAAAGTTATTTTTTGTTTTTGTTCAAATACATTAAACTATTTACAGAGTTGCAATGTAACATCTTCACTTTGAAATCCAAGCACGTGGATTTGATTAAGTCATTGTGCAAGTTCAGGTAAACAGGCGAGTCGCAAAAATCCGTCCGAATAATACAAACAAAAAAATCATCAATTACAACGGATCCAGTTTTGGTCACGCGGGCGATTTTTCCACTTTTCTATTCTTTACGTCTCCGTTAATCCATTAGCTGTTGTACTGGCACGCGGATCCTCCGTATCCGAAACCGGGATGCTGTTTGGGTTTGAGTCTGAGGGTCGCGAGGCCGGAGCTGCACGTGTCCCGGTAGACCCCGTATGGCGCGGGGGGCGGGGCTCCGTACGGGCACGCGGAGGAGCCCATGGCAGAATTGATAGAGGAGCCGCCGAGACCGTTCAGGTTGCTGATGCTGTTCATGCTCGAGGCCATGCTCATGCTCATGCTCATGGAGGAAATTGAACTCGGGGACGTGAGCACGGGCTGTGACGTCAGCGGGCTCATGGAGTTAAAGAACGGGAAGTTTTTGGGCGCGAGCCCCTTGTTGGTCCAATTGTTGTAGCCGTAGGCGGGGTACATGTCCTCATAGGGCTGCACGAGACCACCGAACTGCGGCAAATAACCGTTTTTGCACAAGTCCATCTGCTGATTCCGCTCGCGCTTCCGCCACTTCGCCCGCCGGTTCTTAAACCACACCTGAGCCAAAAATAAATAATTATAATAATTAATAATAATATTAATATGCTACATAATAATATAATTTAACATTCATGGAAACAAGATTCTATCACCAAGCAACAAACCACAAGTCGCGTATATTTATACTGCAGCACCGTCACTTCCGCTTCGGGAAATAATGATAAAAATGTAGGCTTCAGTATTGTCTACACATGGGTGTAAAAAAAAGGGTTGTCTTCAATAATATAACATATAATAAAATAACAATAACTAAACAGAAATAAATACTGATCAAGCATAAAAACACAAAACAGCAGTAAAACGGAGCAAACAAAATTATTATTCCTGTTAAATAGATGAAGAATTAAATTTTTAGTTTAGTTTAGTTTTGTTTTGTTTTGTTTTGTTTTTTGCTGTAAAAAGAGAATTAAAGCAGAATTAAACAAGTGGAATTGTTGGAATTATAATAATGTTATAAAACCGGAGAATCAGATTTTAATTATTTATAAAGATAATTATTTATAAAAATTGACATTACATTTCAATTAGAACTGAACTTTGTTATACATAAATGTGTGTACTATAGAAATATATATATATATATATATATATATGCATGTATAATGTATATATGTATATATATATGTACATATATTGTAACTTTTTTTTTTAAAGATAATCTCCTGTAGGCTGGGAAATTTAGATTAAAGTTTAGTAGTAAACTTTCAAATGAAGCCTCATAGTGCGGATAAAAATATTTATTTTTTGAATATTATGTAGACCTAGATTTATTTATGCATTAAATTCAAATATATCGAAACAAAAATGTATAAATAATAATGAATAAATATGTGATGTTTTTATACTAAAGTGAAGGTTAGGAATTCAGAGATATGTGATAATTATTTTGTAAAAAGTCATGCAGAAATCAAATTGAATTGCCAGTGGCTGCAAATATTTTAAACATTTGCTTAATTTTTTTTTTTAAGTTTTAAAACAAAGTTTAAAAAAACATTCTGATACAAAAAACAGTCACAGTAAGTGTGCAAAAATGGCTTTGATCAAATATCCATATATGTTTATTTTAATTCTAATCTAATTCTTATTTTAGTTTCATTTACTATATTAATCCTTTTGCGTCAGTTTAGTCTGTTTTATTACTTCTGTCTATTTTTACTGACGCTGACTTAAAGATGACTATTTTTAATGTTTTTGCTCAGCAGTCGCATCATATTTCTTGCAGAACTTCTGATATTTAATAATTGTGTCTAATTCAGATTGAAATTTAATCATTGAAATCAGGTTGCGGAAGTGTGCACGCGCGTTTGCTTTACTGGATTTTTTATTATTATGTCAAATCCGGTATTATAGTGAATTTGAGCGGTAATAAATTCTATAATAGTAAATTAAATAGTGTTGGTAAATTTTATGCATTAAATATATAGAAGATTACAAGAAACGTATAAACTCTAAACTGAATCTTTTCGGTTTTTTCGGTACATAAAACTACTTTCATTTGTTTTTTATTTGTACGATTGAAGACTAAAGTTCAGGCATTTAACTGCTATAATTAGACGCGTAAATGTGCGCGTTGTACAGTCATATTTGCTTCTTTTTATTTTTCTTATGTTTTATTTTTCATATATCTGCACACACACACACACACACACACACACATATATATATATATATATATATATATATATATATATATATATATATATATATATATATATATATATATATATAGTTTGTAATTTTTTCTCTTACCCGGACTCGCGCCTCTGTCAGATTGGTCCACACGGCGATCTCCTCGCGCGTGCTCATGTCCGGGTACCGGTTCCGCTGAAACGTGGCCTCGAGCTCCTGCAGCTGCTGGCTCGTGAAGTGTGTCCGCTGCCGCCGCTGCTTCTTCTTCTTCGGATCCTCCGGGTTTCCGTCCTCGGTGCGCTGCTCCACAATCCGCTCCTTCTCTGCGGAATTTATTCACAGTTCACTCACATTTTACATTTATTTTAGCGCTTAAACAGTTTTTAACGCCTTATTTACCTTTGATGTATTTAACTATGACCGTGAATATAATTATACGTACACATCCGAAAATATGTGCACGTTTGAATTTATTTACCTTTTTGCAATATTGTTAATTGCATTTACAGATCTACATTTCATCATTTGCTTGGCAGGCTTAAAAATGATAAGCTATCTCTTATTTTAATTTGTAATTGCCATTCACAGTTTATTAATGCTTTTTTTTTCGTGTATGTGATTCTATCATTCAGTCGGAATCAGATTTAAAATGTATATACAGTTACACCACTATCCAAGAGAATATTACGATAGAAGTTCTGACTAATGTTGAAAAAAAAAAAAAAGAACAAGAAAAAAGTTCTCATGGAAGCCTTTAAACAATTAAAAAGGCAAAAAAAAAAAAAAAACACGCTTTATAATTCGAAGTAGATGAAATTCCGACAACCTGCAGGGGGCCGAATCAGAGCCTAAAGATAATCTAATCTTACATCTTTATCTAAATCTAAGGCTCATTAAACATAAATCTGGAGCAGGCCGACAGTGTTCACTGGCCTGCAGGATGTGTGTTAAACTGAACATTACTGTGTTGTACGAGTTCCAGTAAATAATAATGCATTCATAAATGTACATGTTATTGTTTATTTCTGCATATTTTTGCGGATTACACTGAACAGACAGAATTTCAGCAACACAATCTAAAGTTACTCAATCAGACATAGAGCTTCTGTACAATTATGTTTTTGTTCCTCGAAGGTAAAATGGTGGCCCTAAAGGACAGACTGTGAAATAGGATGAGTTTTAAAAGTTCTCTAAGTTCCACTAAAGAGGTTCTCCAGTTCCGCTCCAGTGACAAGTGTCTGTCTAGGGTTAGTGTGCTGCTGCGTGTCTGTCTAATCGTATTAAAAATGCCTAAAAATGTCAATATAACGATAAACATGAAGTTGACTAAAACATGACGCCGATGTTACCTAAAACTAATTCTGAATTTAAAACTAAAAATGATTAGCACTAAGAGGAAAGAGAAGCTGAACATCTGGCCGCGTTCACTGCAGGCCTTTATACTTTATACCTGACGATTCCAATCATTTGTTATTTTTATTAGTAGCTGTTTATCCACAACCCTTTATATTCTAAATGTAATATTCAATAATACTTTATTAATCATTCAAATCTAACAATGATACCGCCGCAGTGCACGCGACTCGCACTAACGTTCGCGCTGCCGCAATTAATTCCTCTCCCTCGCGCGTTTACCTGCAGTCTCCGTGTCCGAGGACTCGCTGCTCGTGTGCTCCAGTGTGTCGCGTGCGACGTGAGCGTGGAAAGCGGAGGCCATGTCGCGCGCTGGCGGGAGTCTCCCGGCGTCGGTGGCGATTCGATCCAAATTCATCCCACCTTCAGAAAAAGACAGCGTGTGTGTTAGAGCAGTGTGTGTCTCAATCAGCTGCCGCCATATTCCCGGGCAGAGAGACAGACACAGAGAGATAGACGGATAAGAGAGAAAGAGAGAGAGAGACAGCAGGTCTGATATTCCCGAGGTAAAGGCTAACACTGCGGCTTGAGTTTGCGCGAGTTTCGCTTTCCACCGTACTCTCCTCCCCGGTCCCACCCACACCCACACACACACACACACACACACACACAGTGTTAATCTGAATTGAATAAACAGCTGCCCCCGAGGCGCGCGCACACACACACACACACACACACACACACACAGGTGCAGGTTTTTCGACTTTGGGTTGGTGGGTTGGTTGGTTTGGGGGGGGGGGTCACATTGAGGGTCACTATTCAATACTGTACTGGACAGAAAATCTGATTTGTTGCTCAGTGCAGAATAAAATGATAAACAGTTCACACCTATCACAACAGAGTGCACACTAATCACAACAGAGTTCACACTACTCACAAGAGTGCACACTAATTACCACAGAGTGCCCCCTACTTACCACATAGTGCACACTTATCACAACAGAGTGCACACTACTCAAAACAGAGTGCACACTAATCACTACAGAGTTCGTACTAATCACTACAGAGTCCACACTACTCACAAGAGTGCACACTACTCACAAGAGTGTACACTAATCACAACAGAGTGCACAATAATCACCGCAGAGTTCACAATAATCACACAGTGCACACTAATCACAACAGAGTGCACACTACTCACCACAGAATGCACACTACTCACAACAGAGTGCACACTAATCACCACAGAGTGCATAATAATCACCTCAGAGTTCACAATAATCACACAGTGCACACTAATCACAACAGAGTGCACACTACTCACCACAGAATGCACACTACTCACAAGAGTGCACACTAATTACCACAGAGTGCCCCCTACTTACCACATAGTACACACTTATCACAACAGAGTGCACACTACTCAAAACAGAGTGCACACTAATCACCACAGAGTGCATAATAATCACCTCAGAGTTCACAATAATCACACAGTGCACACTAATCACAACAGAGTGCACACTACTCACCACAGAATGCACACTACTCAAAACAGAGTGCACACTAATCACTACAGAGTTCATACTAATCACTACAGAGTCCACACTACTCACAAGAGTGCACACTACTCACCACAGAGTGCACAATAATCACCGCAGAATTCACAATAATCACACAGTGCACACTAATCACAACAGAGTGCACACTAATCACAACAGAGTTCACACTACTCACAAGAGTGCACACTAATCTCCACAGAGTGCACACTAATCACAACAGAGTGCACACTGTGGACTACAGAGGATAAACTACTCATGACAGAGTGCACACTACAGATGAGAGAATTTACGTGTGTGTGTTTGTGTGTGTTATTATGCAGTGATTCTAGATATTAAACCTTAACATAATCACGCAGGGTTTGAATGCAAACGGAAACACACACACACACACACACACACACACACACACGCACACACACACACACACACACACACGCACACACACACACACACACACACACACACTTTATTACGCCATAAACTGAGTGTGTAAAAAGTTTTGAGAAATTCGGATTCCGTGCGTTTATGGAAAATGCTTCATGACTGTATCAGTGTTTAAAATATGGAAATATTCCGGGTTTCATTTAAATCCTTAAATCAGTTTTTTTAAACAGACGGGCTCACGCGGAGGTCTAACCGTGCACGCGCACACAAATAAAACTGGCTATTTATAGCGTATTGTTGTGGGAGAGAGAAAGACAGGTTCTGTCTCACTTAACTGGACACAATTATTCAAGATTATCTACAGCTGTACCATACCAAGTGTGTGTTTAATAGCATTGTTTCTGGATTTGTGTTGTATTTCTCTTACACACTGTAAACACCGCGATTCCGCATTTTAATGTGAGAAATGTTGTCGCATTGTTTATGAGTTTAATGCAGAGTAATACCGGTATGATAACCGGGTCTCAGAAAGATGTCGAGTATAATACAGAATTCTGTACAACACGCAGGCGATTAAACTCTATTGCTAATTTGAATTATATTATTATTTTTATTATTACAAAGTAAAAGCTTCGTGTTTAACCTGAAGATCTTTATCGCATTTTAGTGTAATATAGGCTATTCTCTGAACAGCGTCAGTGTGAGCGTTAAAATCTGTAAAATATTTTATATTAAGTTTATAAATCACTATATAACTATAGATATAACTAATTCAGATAATTAAATGCACGGTTCAGGTTGTAATCCATCACAGAGTTCACACCAGCAGCCTGTAGAACAGCAAAATGTGTTCCGTTTTAACTTTTTATTCTCCTTTCAAACCCTAAAATTCTGATCCAGTAACTACATGAACAATACTGCACAATGAATGCAAATATAAATGAAATATTATGAGAAAATGTAATAATTTGAGCAAATGTATTATTAGGAGAAAGGCGCAGCTCTGGAGGATGAGGATGAGGAAGAGGATGTTTAAAGCCGTCCACAATCTTCTGCAGGTTTTTGACTGATTTGTGTCAAATGCGTTAATTTGATTCTTTTATTCATTTTACTGCCTTTTATACACACTTATTATATTATCATTAGGTATTTGTATTTAATATCATATGTGTGTCCTCAGTGTTATTAATAATATTAAAGCCAATGATTTTTGAAGTGTGAGCTGCTGAAAGACGATAGAGTGAATATTAAAACACTATAGCAATGTGCTAATGTGCTAATGTGCAGGCAGACGAGTGTATACAAATTATACATGTGTAATGAGATATTTCTGACGTTTTCTTGACGTCACTATTTCTATAAAGCAATGTTAACAAAAATAATAATAATTCCAGAATTCTGTACGACGGCTTTAATACTCTAATCTGAACTCCAGTGTGTGTTCTACACACTCCAATTAATGATGTTAACAAACTTAATATACAGCACTGAAACGTTTTTGTTTTTTTTTTTTTATAAAAGGTTTTATATTACAGAATGAGCGCGATATTAATTATAGGATAATTATTATTTTTAATCCGGATTATGAAACTGCAACTAAAAGGCCCATAAATGCGAAAATTACCGGATCGCGTTAATTCGGTGATAAACAGGTTGAGATCACCAGATAGTGTGTGTGTGTGTGTGTGTGTGTGTGTGTGTGTGTGTGTGTGTGTGTGTGTGTGTGTGTGTGTGTGTGATTTTACAGGCGCCAGACTTTAAGGATTTGAGGCCATTTGATGAGGTTTAGTGACAGAGAGTGGATGAGAGCTGCCTTCAGGGCTCTAAAGTATTCCTCATCATCCTCCATTAAAACCTCACACTCCATCCCGCTCTTCAGTTCCGCATCTCTCGCCCTGATTCCCTTTTAATTCCGGGAGGTCAGAGGTCACGCGCTCTTTCACCGCGTTCAAATGACTACGCTAGTTTATATTAGCCTACGTAGAAACATTCGGCTTGATTTTGACTCTTTCCGCTTGTTTAAAAAAAATCAACTTTAACTCAATATCGTCTGGATTTTACAGTTTAGTTTAATTTCGTATGTTCGTATTTGATTTTCATTTGTTTACATTCAGTAAAATAAGAATATAAACTTATATATTCCTCAAAGCAGTCGAGCAGTTCACCTGGTCTGACTGTCCTCAAATAAATAAAGCACACTTAAATTCTAAACAAGGCTCAAAGACAGAAATACATGTATCTAAAATTTAACGTAAATAAGCACGTGCTTCTGATTCGAATAGGCTATGTAGAAATAATTCCTTAAAATAAACAAATTAATAAACAACAACAGCAGCAACAACAACAAGAATAATAATAACAACAACAACAACAACAACAATAATAATAATAATAATAATAATAATAACAATAATAATTATAATAATAACTTTTTACATATTAACTGAAAACAAATTAGGAATTGTAAATATAACAGCAAAATATGCAGATTCTTTCTGGTGTTTCATTTTTTTAAAATAATTTTTTGTGCATGTTTAGTAAAGCTGAAAGTGTC
>CM042541.1:11050000-11052500 GCA_023630585.1 Cranoglanis bouderius | reverse complement strand
TTTAATCTTTTGGTGTTTTTTTTTAATCTTCAAAAATAAAAATTCATTTAAGAATCATGTTTATCCAATTATTCAGCCAGCACCCCCACCCCCCACAAACACACGCACACACACACACACACACACATACACACACACACACACACACACACCTCCAGCCCAGCAAGGGAACATTTCAGGCTACGTTTGATGAAATGTGACCTGTTGCCTTTGTGCATATATTTTGTAACATATCATTCAACACAAAACACACACACACACACACACACACACACACACACACACACACACAGAGAGGCAGACATGCCCGGAGCAGGATGACAGACATTCTACTCCTCTCAGTTTGAAGAGAAAAGTGATAGAGCAGGTCGAACCTGACGAGCGGAGTGTCAGTCACAAAGCGCCGTCTGTCCTGCATCAGCATGACAGGTGTGTTAATCCTCCTTCCTGTCAGCATTATACAGCCAGGCTGTTACACACACACACACACACACACACACACACACACACACACACACACACTGGACTCAACAAGCTTCTGGTCTCCATTTGCTGTACTGATGTTTTCTTGTCGTTTCTTGTTTCTGCTCACTATATCACACGCTCCATTAGAACAGATAAGTAAGTTGAGTAGACATGAGTCATGACAACACTGTTGCCCGGCAACAGGGAAATATGGACACCAACCACATATGTCTGAGGCTAATGATTTAGCTAGCTAGCACGTAACCATTAAGTGTTTTATGCAGACACTGAGCGAATAGAACTGAGACAGAATCATCCAGAACATCAACATTTTCCTCAGATGTGTCGGTCAATTAATGAGAAAAAAACTTCCTCAGATTCTGCGATTGAGAGAAAGATCTACATTAAGTCGGCGGTAGGAAAATGTGAAAAGCCAAAGAGTCACATGTTTATGAAGAATATATAACATAACATATATAGCGAGCTGGTATAAATACTGTTAACATCTCACTGAATGGGCATGGTCACGTGGTCGGGGCTGGGAGACACAACAAAGTTATTTACTGTTTAATTTTATGCAAATGAGAAACAGAGAGACTAATGGCAGAGAGACTCGGGACACTTTTCCTCACTGTAAAACTTTACATAATTTTCTCATACATTTTTATACGTATAAAGCGCTGCATGGAGAAGCGTATATGATACTGTAGGGGGCGCACATGAGCATGATTAGAAAATCTAAACTAATCTACGCAGTGAGTGCTGGCGTGAATATTCACTGTTTTGATGCAGGGTTTATTGGGTGAAAACAAACATATGACATCAATTAGCACAGAGGAGATGCTACGAAGGTAACCATGGCAACAGCAGTAATGTGGTGTGTGCAGGCTCGACGTGTCGTTACATGCCGCAGACCTCCAACAGCGTCTCAGCTTCATCCCCCATAATCCCTCTGTTCAGACCTTCAGTAAATTATGAGCTGATTCTCCAGAGTGAGTGTGTGAGCCACCACACACACACACACACACACACACACACACACACACACACACACACACACACACACACACACAGAGCTCTATCAGGACTGTGAGCTGTTTTGACAATTTTGGATTATCAGATCTCAAAACATTTCCCCGCCACTCACCAGTTTGGCAGTTTTTATTTTTTATTCATGAGCTGTTTGATGTTTATCTCGTTGCTAGTTTTGAAGTCTTGATGCTAATCTTGATGCTAAAGAAAGATGTTTAGGTTACGTTAGCAAATGGGAGGTGTTTTGTGTAAGAGGTGTTCCACATGCAGCGCTGCAACAGGAAACACAATTATTATCCAAATTAAAACTGCAGGACAGAAATATGTGTCATTTAGACTTTAAGTATCCTGGTGTGTGACACTCAAAACATCACATGAGAAACATTTAAACAGTAAGTGAAGTGTGTGTGTGTGTGTGTGTGTGTGTGTGTGTGTGTGTGTGTGTGTGTGTGTGTGTGTGTAAGTGTACATGTGTGTGTGTGTGCGTGTGTGAAGGAGATATAATGATGGCTTGTTAATGCACAGTTGAACTAAGCCGAAGAAATGTTGATCTGAATCATTTTAATACAAGCTCCGCCTTCAGAGTTTGGGTCACGCCCCCTACCTCTCTCTGTGTGCTGAGGAAGAAAAGTGATTTTCACTTCGAGGTGTTTTTTGTTGTTGTTTTTTTTTTAATTATTATTATTATTTTTTTTTATCTCTGTGACTTTGTTCTTTTTTCCATGTTTATATATAACAGTGTGTTATACAGAGTCAGAGTCAGAGTTATACACACATCAACACTGACCATGACCACCTCTACAAAACTGTCTGAGATGCCGCTGTGGGAAGAGTCACACACACACACACACACACACACACACACACACACACACACACACACACACACACACACACACTCACAGACACACACTCACAGACACATACACACACACACACACACACACACACACACACACACACATACATACATACATACATACATACATACATACATACATAC
>CM042541.1:11037500-11047500 GCA_023630585.1 Cranoglanis bouderius | reverse complement strand
ACTAGAGTACTAGAGAGTTAGAGTATTATAGAGTAATAGTACCAAGGTTAGAGTACTGTAGAGTTAGAGTACTACAGATTAGTACTATAGAGTAATAACTCATTAATTTGCAGAATTTAACATTAAAGTTTAGTGAATCAGCAGAGTGAAGCACTGTCACAGGGTTGAGGTTACACTTCTCACATTTCCTGTACTGATCCTGAGTGTAACAAATCTCATTAGTGTGTGCCTCAATAAATATGGTATAAAGATCTAAGTACCCTTAGTATCCTAACCTTGGGTACCCTTAACATAGGGAATCTTCTTAGGATACTTAGGGTTAGGGTTAAAGTGCTGTAGAATTTATTTTAACTCTATGGCCAGGGTTAATGTACTCTAAAGGCTAATGGTAAGGTATTCCTGAGTCAGGCTTAATGTACCCTAGCGTACACTAGGGTTATGGTTACGGTAGCCTGAATAATCTAGGGACAGGTTTAAGGTACACTAGAGCCAGAAGTAAACAAAGAGTTTTAACAGGAACATGTAGAGTAGAGAACAATAGGGTCAGGGTTAGAGTACCGTAGGTTCATGGTTGGAGTACTGTAGGGTCATGGTTGGAGTACTATAGGGTCAGGGTTAGAGTACCGTAGGTTCATGGTTAGAGTACTGTAGGGTCACGGCTAGAGTACTGTAAACCTTCGGTTACTGCACGCAACCTTGGCATAACCATGGACAATCAGCTGTCCTTTTCCTCTCACATTGCTAATCTGACACGCTCATGTCGATTTCTCCTTTACAACATCAGAAGAATTCGTCCATTTCTATCCGTACAGGCCACTCAGGTGCTGGTTCAGTCTCTCATCATTTCAAGACTGGACTACTGCAACTCACCCCTGGCAGGTCTGCCTCTGAGAGCCATTCCACCTCTGCAACTGATCCAGAATGCAGCTGCGAGACTTGTTTTCAACCTTCCTAAATTCTCCCACACCACTCCACTACGCTACGCTTCCTCCACTGGCTTCCTGTAGCTGCTGCATCAGATTTAAAACACTGATGCTAGCCTACAAAGCTCCCTCCGATCCTCTAGACTCTAGCTAGACTGGTGCCACCATCTCTCAGGGTACAAGGAAGGCACACATCAAGACTCTTCTCTGTTTTGGCACTTAGGTGGTGGAATGAAATTCCCCTAGATGTCCAAACAGCTGAGTCTCTGGCAGTCTTCAAACGACGTCTAAAGACCTACCTCTTCCTAAAGTACTTAAATGAGCACTTTTCATTAAAAAAAATTGTGTTGTCTGTGTGTTTCTCTTACCATTTTACCTTCCAACAGAGTTCTTAGACTGATGGTATTCTTAGTCTGTGACCTAGTGAACCAGTATTGGGATGTATTTGATAGAGACTATGTAAATGTAAATGTAAATGTACTGTAGGGTCAGGGTTAGAGTACTGTAGGGTCAGGGTTAGAGTACCGTAAGGTCAGGGTTAGCATACCGTAGGATCAGGGTTAGTGTACCGTAGGGTCAGGTTTAGAGTACCATAGGGTCAGGGTTAGCATACCATAGGGTCAGGGTTAGAGTACTGTAGTGCTGCTGCTGGGCCCGTGTTGTATGAATGATATTAATGTAAGCAGCTCTGGATAAAAACATCTGTCAAATGCCGTAAATGTAAATATAAAGTGAGATGTAACTCAAAGTGTAAATCAGCTCTTAGGTGAATAGAGAGTCGGTTTGTGTGTGTGTGTGTGTGTGTGTGTGTGTGTGTGTGTGTGTGTGTGTGTGTGTGTGTGTGTGTGTGCTGTTTGCCGGAGGACAGAAGTGTTAGAGATCATTAACAATACTCTGACGTAGGATTTTACTGCTTTCTGCGTTCCCATGTGAGGCTCACGGCCAATCAGATCGTCTCAGCTGAGATTTGATTTCAGTCTGATGGTGAAACTGTAACACACTCGGATGTCGTTTCAGAGCAGTAATGATGGAACCTGTTGAGACTCGGCCTGAAATCACTCGGTTTTGTGCAGGTCCTGCATGAGCATGTCCTCTCTCTCTCCGTTTACTTGATGAGCTGTACATGCTGACAAATGTGTGTGTGTGTGTGTGTTTGTGTGTGTGTGTGTGTTTGTGTGTGTGTGTGTGTGTGTGTGTAGCAGCGTGACATGAGCAAATTGAGTGTGTTTGTGCAGTTGAATGGGTGTTTTCGCATAGTTCTGTGTCTTTCCTTTTGTCTCGTCCATTCAGAGAACAAACAGGAACTAAAAGCACGTCCGTTCGACTGGAAATGAAGAGAAAAGAGTTTGGGAAAGCCGTAGCCTTTAGACTGACAGGCATTTAGACTTTCTTTTCCACATTAGGCCATTATGATCATTATTTAAAGTTCTGCATGAAAGACTCTGTTGAGACACAGGTTATTACTCGCCAGACTCACCTTAGACCCAGTGCACTCAGGTGAGACACGCGGAGAACCCAGTGCAGACACAATTCATAAAAGAACCTCAGCTGAGGACATGCATGGTGTGAAAATATTATTACCCTGTGAATAATCTGTTCAACACGGATCATCAGGCGGAACACACGCGCACACACACACACACACACACACACACACACACATACACACACATACACACACACACTCCAGATTTCAGATAATCTATGGTTAGGGTACTACAGGGTTAAAGCCTAAAGTACCCTAATACAAGCCCTTGAACACCCTACCCCTAAAGTACTCTATCATGGCTCTAGCATGTTGTAAATTCAGAGTTCCCTAGCTAATCCTAGATTACCTTAACATTAAACTACCCTAATCCTGACCCCCTATGTAGTGTACCCTAATCCTAAACCTTATACTAACTTATTATTATGAGTGCATCTCAATCAGCTCCCTAGTTCAGTAGTCAGGGCACTGATCAGGGAGGCGGCCATTTTAAGTTCTGTCTCAATCACAAAATCCCTCCAGTGCACTGGAATGTTCGCTCCCTAAAAAATCCCACAAAGCACCACAAAACCCAGGGAGCATCAATGCTCACTGTGTTCCCTTACTCTAAACGACGTCATGTTTTCTGAAGCCTCACAGCTCGAAAAATGGGGGACGAACTCTCAGCCAACTTCATCTACAAATGTAAGTAGCTTGTTATTGTTGTGGCTCTCAAATGATAACTTACATTAGCGTTTTTTAACTTTATTTAACGTTATATAACAACTTTTAAGTGGTAATGATTTTTTTTTTTTTTTAAAAATCCACTAGATTGCCTACGATCCTGCTTGACGTACCATGAGAGAAATACGTGTGATTAAGCTAACAAAATTATATGACACACAAAACGTAAATATTTTTAAGTTTTTAATTTTTATTGATGTTTTACAACGCGAGTACATAGTCATGTCACCTGAAATTGAGTCATCAGTGTCCCAGTCTGTAGTGAGCCAGGGTCCTCACCAGTGCCCCAACTCCTGTACACTATATACTGATTCACCACCTCGGGAGCTGATCGAGACACACCAGAAACCTACTGTACCCTAACGTGGAGGTACCCTAACTCACCCCAACATGAACATTTAATGCTTTTTTTTCTTTCTAGTCTAAATAAGTCATTGTAATTCTGAATTAATTCTAAAATACAATTGTAATTCTGTTATTTAAGATTCACTAGCTTTAATAGTTATAATAGTAATATACGCAGTAATATACTTAAAATATATTCAGTATCATACTCAGTAATGTAATCAGTAATACACCCAGTATTGTACCCACTATAGTATTTTTATTTAGTAACACACTCAGCAATAGTTTCAGTAACATACTTATAAATATACTTATTAATATATGTAGAATTATATTCAGTAATCCACTCAATATTATACTTAGTATTGCAGTTAGTAATTTACTCTGTAATACGCAGTATTATACACGCTATTATTTAATGGTTAATTATTTTCTGGCCCTCACACACACTCACCAGCTTCATGTTCAGGGTTAAAGACTAAAAGGGAGTTTAGTAGCTTATAGTAGTTAAAGGAAAATAAATTTAATGAATCACTGTAACTGTTTAAAGTCTATGTCTAATATCTTCATGTTCCAGTGGAGGATTGGGTAAAATGTTGCTAATATAAAAATGAAAGTGTGTGTGTGTGTGTGTGTGTGTGTGTGTGTGTGTGTGTGTGTGTGTGTGTGTGTGTGTTTCCCAGGCTGGAAGCTTTAAAGTGCAGAACTGTTAGTCACACTCATTTTCCACGCTCACTCAACGCCCTAAACACTCAGGATCTTCACTAGGAGGACCAGCCGACCATGACGTTTTTCTAAACCCACGCCTTAACCCAACAAGAGAAACGCCAAACTCGTTTTCAAATGCATTCAGCGTGATACTTCAACGTCGACAAAGCGTGATGAATGTAGTGTGTCCACAGACGCAGAGTGTGCGTGTCGAGTCAGGATCATTAATTAATTACACCCCTGTGTTCTTTGTGCCACTGGGTGGGTCGATCCGTGTGTGTGTATGTGTGTATGTGTGTGTATGTGTGTGTGTGTGTGTGTGTGTGTGTGTGTGTGTGTGTGTGTGTGTGTGTGTGTGTATTTAGTGACTCTGAAAGGTTTGAGAAAGACCTGGCACTGACTTTTAGCCACAACGGGTTTCAGACGCTTTTGTTCTTTGACATACAGTTGAAACTTTTCATTTGGTTTATTTCGCACACTGAGGGCGAGTTCTTATTTACAAAGTCTCACAATATGGAAGACGGAAATCAAGACAAAGAAAGGAATTAATTTACAATCAAAAGAAACTTTGTTACTGAGTGAATATTTAAACCAGTCCAGTTTAATAAGAATTGTATTGTTTATTCTATGTGTGAAAAAGTTTTCAGGTTTGTATTTAAGAGGAACTGCTCAAACACCAAGCTCATGGGGACTACAAAGATTAATGTGGACTAAAAGTCTTGGTCCCCAAATCTGAAATAACCTAACACTGTATATAAACTGGCTTATATAGGATTTGGCTTCTCTCTCTCTCTCTCTCTCTCTCTCTCTCTCACACACACACACACACACGCACACACACAAAATGAGTTTCAGTGTAAAAATAGTTTTTGGTCTTTTATAGTGTATAAGACATTTTTATGTGATGGTGGCTCTCCTTGTGCTGAAGCTCTGGGAGTTCTGGGAGGAGTGAAGAAGATAAACGATGTTTAACAGAGGGATAATTCTACTGCTCCTGCCCTGAAGTTTAAAGTGTCTGTTGAGAATGGGTGTGTGTGTGATGGGGGGGTTGGGGGGCATGGGTGTTGGGAGGGGGGGGGGGGGTCAGTTTAGGAGAGGTGGCTGTTCTTCATTCACATCCTCCTCTGGCCAAACATCACCTTTACACCATGAACACAGCTAATACATATAAATGAAGATGTATGACATTTAGTGTGTACGTGGTGTACACTTTACATAACACCTGAACACTCTGAGCACTTTAAATACTCTGAACACTCTGAGCACTCTGAGCACTTCATGCACCCTGCAGCAGCCCTGACAGAATGTTAGCAGTTTGCTCGCATTAATGGAGATTCATCCAAAACTATATTTTAAAAAACATGGTGTTCCTGAGCGTTATGGTTTAGGCTCCATATGTTCTCACTTTATAACCAGAGAATTGTATATGAAATACACCAAACGTCTCAGCTCAATTCAGCAGAACAGATATGGAAAAATGCAACACTGTGTAAAAGTCATAAAAGCCGGGATATGTAGATGTGGTTCAATATGTGAGGGGTGGAGTTAATATACAAGGGGTGGAGTTAATATACAAGGGGAGGGATTGCATTAACATATGAGGGGTAAAGATAATATACAAGGGGTGAAGTTAATAAATGAGGGGTGGGGTTAATATACAAGGGGTGGAGTTAATAAATGAGGGATGGCATTAATATATGGGGGTGGAGTTAATATACGAGGGGTGGAGTTAATAAATGAGGAATGGCATTAATATATGGGGTGGAGTTAATATACAATGGGTGGAGTTAATTTATGAGGGGTGGAGTTAATATACGATAGGTGCAGCGCTGTTGAAAAAGACGTAGACTCCTGTAGGAATCGGAGAATGCGGAAGTGATGCGTGTCTCGGGGCAACCGATGGTTCCAAACACTGCATAGTTCCAGCACTGAACCCCATTCATTTCAGTGTTTCCCAAACACAGTCGCTGGTAAATTGAGGAAATTATTGCATTTTTTGACATTTTATCACATTAGCTAAACCTCTCATAGATCTAGTCAGTAGTGGTATTTTATGTAGCCAGCTTTAGTTAATGTTTATCGTTATATAAAATCGCTAGTTAGATTATAATTGCAGTTAGTTAGCCTGTGCAACACTTCACTAGCTACCATAACCAGATGTCAGTTGACCTACATTTACCTCAAATTAATTGCAGTTATTGGTGTTTGTTAACATACAAAGTTTATATTCATTTATTTATTATTTTATTAGAAACATTTGTGTGTACATAGAGATTTTGTTGCGTGCAACCTCAAGAGAAGATTACAGTGTGCTTATTGGATTAGTATCACTTCAATATTTGGATGACATTTAATTTTACATTATCTTAAGGTAGCACCTTTTTCTCTTTCTTTTAGTAGGTGATAGAGAAGTCTAAAGCAAGAGATATCCCTATAGTCATTCATGCAGTAAATCACAAGTTCCAGCTGTTGAAGAGATGGGATTTTCTTCTTATTATTTATTTGTTTATTTTGCACTATTGACCAAACTTTTTTCTTGGATTAAATTGAGCAGTTGCTTGCATTCATTGATATTCACTTGTTGTGTATGCTTATGTGAGTGTCTTAACATAAGATGACATTAGGATGTGAGTAATTATGACCATAGAAGCATGAAAAAAATATGAATGCATACATACTGTAAATGTATTCTACGTTATGGGAGCAATCCCCTTTTCCTCCAAAAGTGAACACAGGAAAACTGATTAATGCTGTCTCTCCATCACTCCCCAGAATTTTTTTTTTACTATAAATGTAGTCAATGTAGTAATCAAAGCACATTATGCGTTAATATTTACATTAAAATTGTTGCAAATATAGTCGCTGCTGCTGTCTGTCCCACTTAAACCCATTCAAACAGGTTGAAAGTGTGGACTTATTTGGAACTATTGAGAGCTACATGAACCACGTGACTGTGTCGCGGCGAGATCAAAGCGTGTCGCAACTCTCTTTTTCAATGGCTCTGGAGAGGTGGAGTTAACATACAAGGGGTGGTGTTAATAAATGAGGGGTGGAGTTATATTTATATTTGCATGTTCATAAAGATTTTTTTTTATCCCAAGACTCTTCTCCACAATCTGATGGTACTGAAGATCCTGTACACACACTCAGTACTGTGTGCCTCATCTTCTACTCCTGAATACTGTAACGATTTATAATCGCACTATCCGGTGTCACCCATATTAGGACGGGTTCCCTTTTGAGTCTGGTTCCTCTTGAGGTTCCTTCCTCATATCGTCTCAGGGTTTTTTCTCACCACCGTCGCCTCTGGCTGCTCATTATGGATATAAAATTAAATCTACATCCACATTTCTGTAAAACTGTTTGTGATACTGTTTGTAGTTAAACGCTCTATAGAAATAAAATCAAACAGAAATGAATGTGGGGGCGGGGTTAACATATGAGGGTGGGATTAATATACAAGGGGTGGAGTTATTAAATGAGAAGTGAGGATTATTTACAAGAGGTGGGGTTAATATATGAGAGGCGGAGTCAGGGAGAGATTGGGTTGATTAACAGTGAAGAAACCCACCTGTTGGAGACAGAGCGAGAGAGAGAGAGAGAGAGAGAGAGAGAGAGAGAGAGAGAGTGTAGCATGCACAGTGTGCGTGTGGGCTGTACAAATGCATGATTGACACACACACTCACCCATTAAATAAATAGACACTGACCCATTAGTGGAGACAGAACTGAAGGATGTGAGAGGTTACACACACACACACACCCACACACACACACACACACACACACACACACACACAGTGGCCCACTAAAAGGATGTCAAAAAGAATACATTTGTTCACTAAGCTCACTGGGATTAGAGAGAGGACAAACCAAACCAAAAAGTGTTAAAGTTACACACCCCTCCCCAATAACATACACATTTGGGGTGGCTGTGGCTCAGGTGGTAGAGCAGGTTGTCCACTAATCATACGGTTGGCAGTTCGATTCCCAGCCCACGTGACTCCATGTGCCGAAGTGTAAGACACTGAACCCCATGTTAGCCTTGCATGGTAGCTCTGCTGTCATTGGTGTGTGAGTGTGTGAATGAGACACAGTACTTTGTGAACCATGAAGGTTAAAAGGCACTATATAAGTGCAGACCATTTACCATCTGTACAACATACTACTGCTGTAATCACACACACAGTACTGTAATAATGGTCAACTAACACCCTCTAAAGCACTGTGCTTTAATCTTAACAACAATTTATAATAATAATGATTAATAATAATTCACGATAATAATAATCAAAACATTTTTATGTTGTTAGTTTTATTTGTATGAAGCTTTTTACAGTAAACATTGTCACAAAGCAGTTTTAGATGAATGTATATAATGGTGTATTATCAGTTCATTACAGCATCAGCACATATAAAATATTATTTTATTAACACTGCATTAGATTAATATTGGTTTATTACTGTCTACATGGTGACTCATCAGTCCATCAAAAAGCAGTCATTAATTAACACACATTAATGCAATAAGTCACGTGTGTGTGTGTGTTAAGTGCATAATGTGTATTCAATAAAAGTGTCATTTTAAAATAACACTGCAATCACACAGCTCAGTAGCTAAAAACCTTTTGTTTTTTTTTTATTAATGCTGTCTGTGTGTGTGTGTGTGTGTGTGTGTGTGTGTGTGTGTGTGTGTGTGTGTGTGTGTGTGTGTGTGCGTGCTCCATCGTGCTCTGTTAATCCTGTATGAGGCCACAGGGCTGTAATTACATCATTTAGATAATTAAAGCCTCCAGCGTCCACACACACACCATCCTCTCAGCCAGGATTAACCATCATTGTGTGTGTGTATGTGTGTGTGTGTGTTTGTGTGTGTGTGTGTGTAATGCCTGTTTGTTTGGGTGTGTGATGGCTCAGTGACACTATCCTATTTGCAGAAAAATTCTGTCTCTGAAGGTGAAAAGTTTTTATCTATCTGTCTCTGCTCTGTCCTGCGATGATGTCCAATCATGTCTGTTTCACACACTCAGAAACTGAGAGTGAGAGAGTGAGACAGCGAGAGAGTGAGGCACTGAGACACACTCTCCCTGTCTATCTCTATCTCTTGGCCTCTCCCAATCTCTCTGTCTGTCTGTCTGTCTTTCTCTCTCTCTCTCTCTCTCCCTCTCTCTCTCTCTCTCTCTCTCTCTGCATGACTGGATTGAGTCAGTTATTAGTTTGTAAAGCTTGAGGTAGGAAATGTTAAAAAAAGAAAAAGGAACAAGAAAATCCACTGGAATGCAGCGTGAGCCAGTTAGAGTCAGAAAGTAAGCGTTAATACACATAGTGGCATCTTACTGAAGTTATATATACAGTAAAAGTTTTAGAAAGAAATGCTGTAGAGCAAAGGTGCCTTCAAAATAATGAGATTAATTGTTTCTACATTTAAAAAAAAATACCCTAAAGAGCAGTAAACACTAGTAAATGAAACAAAGTCAATATTTGGTGTGAGAAAAAAAAAAAGTAGTTTCCAGTACAATTAGTGCAGTTTTATAAGGAAATGAGTTGGTAAGTTTTATTGAGCATCTTGCAGAACCAGACACAGTTCTTCTGGAGACTTTGACTTTCACACTTGTTTCTTATTCTTGCAGCAAAACCCAGCAGCCTTCATTGTGTTTTTTGTCTGAAAAGTGTCTCTTACGTAATATGCTGCTTTCTTTACTGACATACAAACATTTTTCTCTAACATTTCATTTTGTGCTAGAAAACTAATGTCTGGGAATCTAAAATGTTTTATGTACTGAATTGATCATGTAGAAGTCATAAAATAAAAAAT
>CM042541.1:10965000-11032500 GCA_023630585.1 Cranoglanis bouderius | reverse complement strand
TCCTGCTGTAAAACGTTATGGATGTGATCGGTCCGGACGGAGGAGAGACAACGAACATCCCATGTGTGTGTGTGTGTGTGAGGATCAGACTGAGCATATTGTCTGATCAATCCTCCTTAAAAACACAGCGAGCGTCCGATCGGGTTTCAGCCTGATTCAGCTCGACTCGGCCGGATTAGCAGCAGCAGTCACTCAGTCTAGACACCATTACTGTTACACTCAGTACTCTGTGTGTGTGTGTGTGTGTGTGTGTGTGTGTGTGTGTGTGTGTGTGTGTGTGTGTGTGTGTGTGTGTGTGTGTGTGTGTGTAACAAAGTAGATACTAATCCTAATGGATCGTTTGTTCTTCATGCCTTCAGTCTTGGCGTGTCTGCCACCTTCAGGGCATTTGGGTTTTAAGTGGACTTTAAAAGACACCTTCTGGACTCCTTAACATTGATAAGACATACATACTGTTCACACACACACACACACACACACACACACACAAATTTCATCAAGTTAATTGTAGACGTTATGTGGATTCTGTTCAGGAACTAAAGAGTTCTCCAAAGCGAGCTACCATTACAATCTGTGACTAACTGATTGTGTGTGTGTGTGTGTGTGTGTGTGTGTGTGTGTGTGTGTGTTAAATTAAAATAAAATAAATACATATAAAATTATAAAAAATTATTAAACTTATTGATTGACAGCTCAATGATCATCATTTTGTGTGTTTTTGTGTTTCAGTGTGTTTCTGTGTTTAACTCTCTCACACTGATCCTCAACTAATTGGGGGGTATAATACCAGTAAAAAGCCCAAACATCTTTGTCAGTTTGTGTCAAATCCCTCGATTCCACATAAATCCCACCTCTGCAACACACACACACACACACACACACACACACACACACACACACACACACACACAAAATGAGTAGTTCCTGTAGTTTTAGAGGTTCTGGATTTAGAGTTCAGTGGTTTTGAATATTGATGTAAATATTCAGTGTTAGTCAGGTGTTGAGTCGTTTGATATTGAATCATTTTGGTGGAGTCCTTCAGCACTGTGTCATTTCCTACTGAGTTGTTTTCTGTCAAGTCATTCGCTGCCGAGTCATTTGTTATTGAGTCGTTTGCTGTCAAGTTGTTTGGTACTGAGTCGTTTGCTGTCAAGTTGTTTGGTACTGAGTCGTTTGCTGTCAAGTTGTTTGGTATTGAGTCGTTTGCTGTTGAGTCGTTTGGTATCGAGTCATTTGGTATCAAGTCGTTTGCTGTCAAGTCATTTGATGTTGAGTGATTTGGTGCTGTCATTTGGTATTGAGTTATTTGATGTTGAGTCGTTTGGTGTTGAATTGTTTGATGAGTCATTTGGTATCGAGTCGTTTGATGTTCAGTCATTTGCTGTTGAGTCATTTGCCTTTGATTCGTTTGGTAGCAAGTTATTTGATGTTGAGTCATTTGCTGTCAAGTCATTTGATGTTGAGTGATTTGGTGTTGAGTCATTTGGTATTGAGTCATTTGATGTTGAGTCGTTTGGTGTTGAATTGTTTGATGAGTCGTTTGGTGTTGAATTGTTTGATGAGTTGTTTGATGTTGAGTCGTTTGGCGTTGAATTGTTTGAAGAGTCGTTTGATGTTGAGTCGTTTGGTGTTGAATTGTTTGATGAGTCATTTGGTGTTGAGTCGTTTGGTGTTGAATTGTTTGATGAGTCATTTGATGTTGAGTCGTTTGGTGTTGAGTTGACTGACTGATGACACATTAATGCTAATCAGCGTTAATTGGACACTAGCTGTGCAGTGTTTAAACCCTGGTTTTGTGTGTGTGTGTGTGTGTGTGTGTGTGTGTGTGTGTGTGTGTGTGTGTGTGTGTGTGTGTGTGTGTGTGTTTGAAGTGTTTTAAGTCGTTTTGAAACTGCATGTTGTGAAATGATTCAGTAATTATCTCCTGTACCTCAGGGACGCAGCAGTGGGCGTGTTCAGCGTCTCAACACGGCTGTAGAGGAACAAAAGCGAGCAGGTTGTCTCGTCTGGCCGGCGGTGATTACTGACACACACATTTCACTGAGTTAATGAGAGTAAAATTATAGCCTTCATTCTGTCTGAGATGCCACAAATCCTCTGAATCACTCCACTGCTGCGCAAAAACACCGCTGTTAGCTTAAGATTTAAACTGCTCAATACACTGCTCATACAAAAATGCTGGATCATCCTGTCAACGTGTGTGTGTGTGTGTGTAAGCATTTCTCAGGCTCATTGCTTGAAGCAGGATTAACCCTCACCATACACACTGCACTGTGAGAACCACAGCCACACCCGCTTTCATCACAAACCTGTGGATTTCTTTAGCTACTGTTCAGCTCAGCATAGTGATGACATCATCAAAGTGCGTCAGTCCTCTCTAACCCCACACTGTGTTCAAATCACACACTACTGCACCTAAACAGTTCACAAGTACAGACTGGTATATAGTTTAGATTTGGGACACAGCCCATGGTGAGACTAGTATGCACTTCAAATATTTGCACTTCCTAGGCAGCCTACTGATGATGTTTGGACACCTCCACACTAACACTGATATTGTGTGTGTTATTTATCATGGTGTATCATAGAGATGATTATCAGGACACGATCATGATTTGCCAGGCCAGTCTGAAACACACACACACACACACACACACACACACACACACACACACACACACACACACACACACACACACACTGACTCCCCGCCCTGAATCTACCTGGGTGGTAGAGCACACCTAGCTTTGACCCCGCCCGTCTCTGAGTGACAGGTGAAGTGAGGATGCAATGATCCCCGGGGCGTTGCTGAGTGAAGCTCAATAAACATCAGCACACACATGAATGCAGCTTGATGTGGAATAAAGAGGCAGAAGGTCACGCTGAGGTTCTCTCGGATTAACGCTCACAAACTCGCCGCTCCTTCAAAGACGTTTTTTTTTCCTGTCAGTTTTCCATAAAGCCGAATTTCTTTTCATTACAAGCTGCGCCTCTTTGATACCCGTCATTTACACTGCCAGAGTGATGACATGCATGCTGTTCAGACAGGTCACTGCAGATTCTCCCCTTCACACACACACACACACACACACACACACACACACTGATGCCGGCGGCTGCTGGCTCACACAACCGCTTTACATTCGTTCAACTTGTATGTTGTGTGCAGAACAAATGCTGCAGAGCGCCGGTACACTCCGTCTGATCTCAGTATGCTCTCTGTCTGATCTCTGTCTGCTCTCCATGTGATCTCTGTCTGCTCTCTGTCTGTTCTCTATTTGATCTCTGTCTGATCTCTGTGTGCTCTCCATCTGATCTCCTTCTGATCTCCATCTGCTCTCCATGTGATCTCTGTCTGATCTCCGTCTGATCTCCATCTGATCTCTGTTTGCTCTCCATCTGATCTCCATCTGTCCCTGTCTAATCTCTGTCTGATCTCTGTCTGCCCTTATCTCGACGTGTGATTTATGATCACTGTGATTTTACTGCTACACATTTATACAAAGAGTTTATTTGCAGAAACAGCTTCTGGCTCTAAAATTTTCTCACTGCTATATATCTTCTCCGACTGCAGGAAATGACATCACACAGTTTACAGAAGTCACATGATCTATACAAACATCTGTAAATCAAGTCTAATTTTCCCCAGACTAACCTGCTCCCTTTAATACTCTTTGCCAGCCTGTTCTGATGTGTTTTTTTGCTTCTGGGTTTTGGCACATGGGTGGGCGGGACATGTCCTCTGACCCCTTAGCCACGCCCACTCAGTGATCTGTGCTGCCTCATAGAGATTACATTTTTAAGTCTTTTCAGTAAATTGTATTATTTGAATCTGTTCTTTTCAATGATTCACTGATCAGCTGTCTAAATCACACACTAATCTGCATGAGTCATGTAAAATAGTTAATAATCTTTATTTTGTGTTATTTTATAAAGGCTTTATGTCCGTGTTTAAAAGAATTATTTTTCAACATACAGCTGCCTAACATCTCTGATCATGAAGTCAGTCATGGATTATGGAGGAAAAACGGTTCAGGAACGGTTTGAGGAACATGACAAAGAGTTCAAGGTGTTGACTCGGCCTCCAAATTCACCAGATCTCAATCCGATCGAGTGTCTGTGGGATGTGCTGGACAAACAAATCCGATCCATGGAGGCCCCACCTCGCAACTTACAGGACTTAGAGGATCTGCTGCTAACGTCTTGGTGCCAGATACCACATCACATCTTCAGAGGTCTTGTGGACTCCATGCCTCGACGGTTCAGAGCTGTTTTAATGGCACAAGGGGGACCTACACAGTATTAGGCAGGTGATTTTAATCGTATGGCTGATCGGTGAATACTGTATAAACAGTCGTGAAAAAATAAGTACACCGCATGGTAATTGTTGTTTTTAAACATATTTGGACAAGCAAACATTTGATCCTCTTTGAAACAGTGCCTATTAATGAAGTTGATACACTATCAAATGACACATAAAAGTGACATTTTGTTTTAATTTTCACAATTTAAATGAACAAAAAAAACAGATCAGTCACATGGAAAAAGTAAGTACACCCCTACATTTATCACACCTTCAAATCCATGAAATTAGAATCAGGTGTTGAAGATCGGGTGCCAGTGATTCAAAAATCCAAAAATCAACCGTCTGATGCAAAAAGATGTCTCCAAGAACCCCAAAATTTCATCACAGGATCTGCTAGTAAGCCTTGCAACTGTTTGTGTTAAAGTGCATGCTTCTACAATCAGAAGGAGATTGCACAAATTTGACCTGCATGGGAGGCGTGCCAGGAAAAAGCCTTTGCAAGACTACAGTTTGCAAACGAGCATATAGGCAAAGACCAGGCCTTTTAGAATAATGTGCTCTGGACAAACGAATCAAAGATAGACTTGTTCGGCCACAGTAACAGCAGACATGTTTGGCGCAGACCAAAGACAGCTTTTCAGGAGAAGCACCTCATACCAACTGTGAAGCACGGTGGTGGAAATGTTATGGTTTGGGGTTCCTTTGCTGCCTCAGGGACTGGACAGCTTGCGATAGTGGACCTTTCACCAGGATAATGATCCTAAGCACACTAGCAAATCCACCAAAGAATGGCTCAAAAAGAAGAAATGGAGGGTTAAAGAATGGCCTAGTCAAAGCCCAGATTTGAATCCCACTGAAATGCTATGGGGGGTTTGAAACAGGCAGAATATGCAAGAAAAACCTCAAACATCTTGCAACTGAAAGAATATTGCATGGAAGAGTGGTCAAAAATTCCAGCAAGCCTGGTGGACAATTATGCAAAACGCCTACAAGAAGTTATTTCTGCTAAAGGGGGCAATACTAGCTTCTGAGGCCAAGGGTGTACTGACTTTTTCCACAGAAGAATACCACATCTACTGATATTTCTGTTGAATAAATGACTGAAAAAGTTAATTTTCCTTGTGGTTTTGTTCAAGTATATCAACTTTATTAATAAGCACTGTTTCAAGATGATCAAATGTTTGCTTGTCCAAATATGTCAAAAAAGCCAACAATTTCTTTTGGGTGCACTTATTTTTTCACATGACACAGTTCGCAGCTAAAATGCTAACTCATGACTGAATTGTTAATTAAGCCATAATGGAGGATTTTTTGCCGTCAGTCTTCATGTCTCATCTTTGGTCACATCAGTTTCATGAGGAAATATGGTACGGGTGTGTAGCAGATCGTGGCTTTAGACTAAGGAAGTGTTTAACTCTACAGCAAGTTTAAAATATTTATTCCATAAAAGCAGGATGAGAAAATAAATTAACAGTGGCGTCCCGCTCACTCGCTGGTATTAAAAACATCCTGAGACACAAATAATCCCCCCCCAACCCCTAAACACACACACACACACACAGTGGAACGTTCCTCATGTGATCACGTCCCGCTGTAATGATTAACAGATCCTGCAGTCGGGGTCTCGGGTTTATCAGAACGTGACCCTTTGATCCACTCTGTAGATTAAGCAGGAGCTCTGAGAGAGTGCACAGGGGTTAGGGGTTAGGGGTTAGGGGGTTTGTGGACGGCCTCGTCCTAATCTCCAGACCCCTCACAGGATAATAAAAGTGTACAAGTGTAAACTATTTACTACAGAGAGGCTTCACTCAGCTCTTCTTCTTCTTCTTCCACACCTCTGAGAAAAGCAGAACACAGATAACATGTCAGGAGGAGGAACCATGAGGAGGAATCATGAGGAGGAACCATGAGGAGGAACCATGAGGAGACTATTGATATCAGTAATAACAATTTCACAGCAGATGTATTCCGCTCTCTGTGCTGTTTCACTCTGAACGTCTCCATCTTCCTTCTTCACTTCTCTGTCTAAGTCTATCACCTGATTCAGAGATTAAATTCACACTCAAATTATTTTCCTGTTTTGTTTTTCTAAACTGTTTGCCTTTAGAGAAAAATTCAAAAAACCAGTAAATACAGTTTAAAAAAAAAAAAAGAAAAAAAGAAAAGAAAAACAGGAGAAAAAAATTAAGAAAATTAAATCCAGATTCTGATCTGACTGATAAATATTTAGTTTATGTAACTTGTTTTAATGTGTTTGACCAGGAAATAAATGTGGAATATACATGTAATAAAATAAATAAATAAATAAATACAGTAAGTTAATAAATAAATAAATAAATGTAGATAACAGGAGAGTTAAAGTGAGCCGCTCACTTTATTTAAACACACTGATCCGTGTGTTTAAATAAAGTCATTACTGCACTTTTCTGACGTATACAAATGTCTGAATATGACGTCTAACATCACACACACACACACACACACACACCATCGTCAGTGTATTTGTTTTAAAGCAACTTAAACTCCAACTTTTCCATTTGACATTTTACCGTTTTTGTATTGAAATATTTTTTTCGTTACCTGTTCCTTAATTCCTTTAATTCTTTGTTTTGAAACCTCACACTGCTTTTTATTATGTGAAGTTAACAGTGTGAGTGAGTTCACATCTACTGTTCCTCACTGAGTTCCTCCACCACAGTTTAGTTCACTGTTGAACTCGGGACAGATTCGGGACAGTTCAGAAATATCATGCTAGTATTTAATTATTTTAATATTATATTTATGTTTATGGTATTTAGCAACGATTATATTATGTTAGTTATAATCATATAGAATTACAGTGTAGAAGTGTTCACCACCGGTCATTAAAACACTGATCACACTGTGAGTTCTCTGATGTTACACTATATACTTACACTATACACTATATACTATATACTTCTACTGTACACTGAGATCTAAATTATTCCTGAAATAATAATTAATATATAACAATTCTAAATTATTCCTGTTAACGTATTTAACAAAGTTAAAGCAAGACACACGTGTGTGTGTGGGTGTGTGTGTGTGTGCAGTGATTTATAATTTTAACGCAGTGCTGTTTTATTGTGTAGTAATAATAATAATAATAATAATAATAAGAAGAAGAAGAAGAAGAAGAAGGTGTAAACCCACTGTGCTCTCCTGTAACACACTGAAACACATCTCACCTGCATGAGAACCGAGAACCCGGGTTCTAGTGAACTGTGAATACGAAAAATATGATTTCGATTTTGTGAATATGAACAAACACGGCGAGTGTGCACATCCAGGCTTTAATCCTGTTTTCAGGTGTGTGTGTGTGTGTGTGTGTGTGTGTGTGTGTGTGTGTGTGTGTGTGTGTGTGTGTGTGTGAGTGACAGATTTTCCCCCGAGCTTGCTGTGATGGCGCCTCACTGACTGATGGACACTTTATCTCTCTCTCTCTCTCTCTTCACACACACACACACACACACACACACACACTTTTCTTTCTCAGAATTAAAATTTCTCTCAACTACACACACACACACACACACACACCTGATTGCCCTCTGTGTTACTGCAGTGAGGCCACACCCTGATGGCTGATGGGTAATCCATGCTGCACATGCTTTGAGTTTGGGGATGAGTGTGTATTTCCTGTGGATTAGAATAGCTTGGATTGGAACGCAGCCCACACTATGGTATGGGAACAAGACCGCACACTGACATCCCCTGTGTGTGTGTGTGTGTGTGTGTGTGTGTGTGTATGAAGATGTTATAAACAGAGTGTATGGTATAAATGACAGGCTGCGTCCCAAACCACATACACATTATAACAGAATGCAGTAATCTACAGTGATGTAGTGATTTATTATGTTTAGTTTGGTGGTATGATTTGGATTGTCATGGTAACCCTGAAAGTCCTGTTTTGGCTGCTAAACAGCTAGCTCACTAAGTCACGTGTGCTACAGACACGAGATTCTTTAGAACAGGATGTGTGTGTGATTTGGGACACAGCCCATGACTGTATTTTACACTGTACTCACCTAGCAGTGTTAGCGCAGTAGCTAAGAGTTTAGCCACAACAGTGGCGAACAGCGTGTAGCTCCGTCCCAAATCACTGTGACACCTAAACACAGAGAGGGAACTCTAATACACCGGGTTATTAACCAAAATTAATCAAATTCATCAAAGATTAATCAAAACAAATTGTCATTAATTGCATTTTGTTTGATGTGACGGTTCTCACATTTTAAACACAGACCAGTTCGTTTTGTTAAGCAGTGTTAATTTAGTCTACAAATAAAGTCACTTCTTTGCTGGCGGAGCGTTAGCTATTAGCTTTTAATATTCATTTAATTTAATTAGATTATATTTATATAGCTCTTTTCACAATTGTCACAAATCAGTTAAACTGTATATACACATATTATCAAAACATTGACTCTACACTTCACTATTCTGAGGTAAATATAAAGAACAGCACTCAGCACAGTTAGCTGGTAGCTTATTGCTAACAACACAATCATAAATTCACACAGTCGCTTTTTCCCCACTTTACACCTGGAATACACGAAGGTCCAAAATGGCGTCATTCTGAACTCCGACTTCCCGCTTCAGAGGTACATCAAATGTACACACACACACACACACACACACACAGTAATGTTTAACAGTACACAATACACAGGTATGTAGTGCCCTCTAGTGTCTGAACACACACACTGCAGAGAGTGTTAGTGAGTCTCCTTTAACCTCCGATTTAATTGGATGAGGAGAAATGGCCTGATATGATTGGTTAATGGTCTCTTCAGGAGGCATTTAGAGAAAAAGATGAATTACTAATGTCAGAAACTCAGTTTAGATTTAAACACTGGTGATTTTTCTTTCAAAGAACTGAAGAAGAACCTCAGACGACTGGAGAAACATGAGAAACTGTTTATCACAGGGTGATATTTTATTAAAACATCTGTCGTACATTATATATATTTTATATTTTATAATTATATTTAATGAGTGCTGCACATCAGAGAAAGAAACAGAATGAAGAACTAAACGTCGCTATGTCACAAACACCAAAGTGCACCGAGTGTATCACACACCCACAACATGCCCACTGACCGGAATGTACCATGTACCACAACCCCCCCTCCCCCCTCCCCCACCCCCACTGCCTTGGACTGTTCCAAATTTATTACTCGCATTGCACTCTGTTACACACTATTTATTCTTGAGTGTTTTATTTGGTAAATCTGAATGAAAATGTAAACATTTCATTATGTTTATAGATTTAACAGATTGATAGGTTTATCATCCTGCTGTTATAAAGTGTTATAGCGCATTTAACTCATTTCAGCATCACAGAAATGTCAAGTAGTGTGTACACGCCAATCATCTATCATCTCTCAGTGTGCCTGTGATGATGTGGTACCTTAGAAACGGCTAATTTACCAGCGTGAGTTAAATCATCTCATTATTAGCATTACACAATGTTAAGCTACTTTGTCGGTTATTTGTTAATTAGGTCATCGTGTGACGTTTAAAAACGCTCAACAGAATTTGAAGATCCTTCATGCATTAGTGTGCGTGTGGTCATACACAGTCCCATCGGTCTCTAATAAATTTCAAACAGCCCTGCAGTGAGACAACACAAACACACTCGAACCACCGTCTCAACGTAAAATCCACAAGTAAGTCAATAAACATCTTTAAACTCTGATAAAACCACAGATCTCCATATTAGTGCCCGAGATAGAGTCTAGATTCTGCACGTAGCTAATTATAGAAAGTGTAGAAATTAATGATGGTAGTAATTCATACTAATTTGGCAAACTTAATTATCTAATGATTTTTCAAGCAACACTAAAAACTCATGCAAAGCTCAGATCAGTGAAAAGAGCAGAGGACCGAGCACCGAGGCCTGAGGAACATCGTGGGCTGCACACACTGAGTATAAAGTTATTATTACATTTTTAACTGAAATTTACACGTGAAACATCTGACCATGACTTTTAAACTCGGTGATGCAGGAAAACGTCAAGAATTTTATTCTATCTGTATTGTTTGGGAAAATGTTTACATCCAGAGGGAACTGCTCATTTTACAGCATGGAGAGGAAACATCAGCACAGAGGTCACCTGACATCATCAGCATATCTGGGGCGCTAAACTGGAGATCTGTGTATGAAACCCACAAAGCATTAAAAAGATACAGATATAAATTTATTTGGCATCCAGTTTGGCCATTTCCTGCACGTAGATGCCGATGCTCTCGCTGTCAAACAGGACGAAGTAGACGGTCTTGATGGAGGACGACATGGTGGACACGAAATAGCTGTTGATGGCTTTCAGGATCAGCTGAGCGGCCGTCTGCTTCGGAAAACCGTTCCTACAGAGAGAGACAAAAAAAATCCACACACACATCACGAAACTATTTTATAGTCAGTTCTGAGTCAAACTGAAACACTACAGCGGGTTAGAATCTATACGATTTACTTATAATGCACGATGGAGCTGGCAGACATTGTGAATAGGGTGTGGTTTGGGACATGTCCACAGTGGACTAATGATGGTGCGTGTGACAGTGGGTGTGATGGAGGTGGGCATGGTGGTTGGCGTAGGTGTGATGGTGCGTGTTGAGGGTGTAAGTGTGATTGATGGTGGGCGTGGCGGTAGGCATGGCAGTGGGCGTGGTGAATTGTTACCTGCCGCTGGCAATGGAGGGAAACGCCACAGATTTGAGTTTCTTCTCATCAGCCAGAGCGAGGCAGTTCTTCACGGTTTTATCCAGCATCTCCTCACATTTATCCGAGCCCCAGCCGGGACTGTTACAGTGGATCACAAACTTCGCTGGAAGGCCGTAACCCAACGTCATCGCCACTGCGAGGGGGTGGAGTCAAACACGAATCATATACAGATCCAGAGGAGTAAGATGAGAAGCACCACAGACAGGAAGTGTTTCAGTGAACACTTTTTGAGGGGGAGGAGCTTGTCAATTAAGGAGGAGTTTAGAGCAGAGCTGCCACCACTCTCCAGCAGAGGGAGCCTGGTCATCTGATCCGGATAGCGCCTCCTGCTGGAGGGATTCCAGAAACATTTAACTAGGAGAGAGCCTGAGGTCAACAGAGAATTATATCTCTCCTATTTCCCATGGTCCCTAGCTCCCAACTTCTCTAGTTCTCTACTATTCCTGGCAAAAATGATGGAATCACCACACTTAGAGGACGTTCACTTGGCTTTTTTTTTTACTTTGTAGCAAATAAACAAATCACAGATATGACACAAAACAATTTTTGTTTAAAAGCTGAACATTCTGGTTTCATTAAATATTCCTCAAACAAATTAAATTAAATTGTTTTAATTAATGGCATATTTTTCTTCCAGATCAAGTAGAGGAAAAAAATATGGAATCATAAACAAAAACAATCACAATTAGTACTGTGTTGCTCCTCCTGGGGTTTTATGACAGCCTGAAGGCGTGGACTTCACTAATGCCCAATGATAATAATAATAATAATAATAATAATAATAATAATAATAATAATAATAATAATAATAATAATAATAGCTGTTGTGTGGTGGGTGCTCTGGTGCACTATGGCTGCCGTCGCATCATGCAGGTGGAGGCTACACACTGGTGGTGGTTGAGATTTCCCCCCTATACTATGTAAAGCGCTTTGAGTGTCTAGAAAAGCACTATATAAATGTAACAAATTATTATTATTAGTATTATTATTATTAATGAAAAACAATATTCTCCATCAAGCTGGTCCCAACTTTCTTGAATAGCAGGTGACAGATCAGCTTCACAGGATGGAGCCTTGTCATGGACCAATTTTTAAATTTAAATTGAAAATCTGATTTTCAATCAGATTGAGATCCAGACTGTTTGCTGGTCGTGTCATTGAGTTGATCTGCCGTTAACACTTTTTGCTTTGTGGCAAGATGCATTATCATCCTGAAAAATGACTTTACCAAACATCTTCACCAAACATGTCAGACCAATTTTCTATCGATGGAATGAGAAATGTCCAAAGTGTCAGTGTACACCTGTGCATTGACTGTTGAGGTCTCTCCTGGTCCTTTACCTGTCACACAGCTCCATATCACACCTGAGTGGGGAAATGTGATTGTTTTCTTCAGACAGTCATCTTTATATGTTTCATTAGAACGGCACCAGACAAACGTTCCAGCATCATCTCCTTTTAGGTGTTAGTGCTGGTTTTCGTTTGGCTTTTCTATCTGTAAACCCCATTTCATTCAGCCGATTTCATACAGTTCTGTCACACACACTGACTCCTGTTTCTGTCCATTTGTTTTTCATTTGGTTTGTTGTGCATTTTCTATTTGTTCGTATGTTTTCTATCCTGAGGCTTTGACGTCTTCCTCGGTCAACCCGTACGTTTTCCTTTTACAACCTTCCCATTTTGTTTATACTTGAACCAAATTTTAGACACAGCTGACTGGGAGCAACCGACATCTTCTGCCACACGCCGTGTTGGCTTTCCTTCCTGAAGGAGTTTTATAATCCTTTCCACTGTTTCATTTGACAACTCTCTTGTTGGGGCCATGTTTCCTTTCAATTAATCCAAGGTTAAGGTCTGTAAGAACTCTCTTTTAACTGCAGACTAATTTGCATTTTTAGATTTGTGCTGGTATTTGTTTTAGAAATGCAAATTATAAGGTGATTCCATAATTCTTTCCTCAACATTGAGTGATTCCATAATTTTTTCTTCTACTTGATCTGGAAAAAAACATGCAATTAATTAAAACAATTTAATTTAATTTGTTTGAGGAAGGTTTCACGAAGCCAGAATGTTCAGCTATTAAACAAAAATTGTTTTGTGTCATATCTGTGATTTGTTTATTTGCTACGAAGTGAAAAACCCAGGTAAACATCCTTTAAGTGTGGTGATTCCATCATTTATGCCAGGGGTAGTAGATCAACTAGAACTTTTCTTGGTGACATCTCTCCCAGGTCACTGGTTCCCTAATCCCATAGTTCCAGATGAGGATGGGTTCCCTTCTGGAGTCCTGGTTCCTCTCAAGGTTTCTTCCTCACCACCGTTACCTCTTGTTTGCTCATTAGAGATAAATTTAAATAAAAAGTTTATATCCAGATTTCTGTAAAGCTGCTTTGTGACAATGTCCATTGTTAAAAGTGTTATATAAATAAAATTGAATTGAGTTTCCTGGAAGGAGATCCCAGGCTGGACCAGAATTAGCAGGATTCTACACTAATTCCTAGTTCACTAGTCTTCAAGTTCCCTGGGAGGGTCAACCAGGACTCAGAGGCACCATTTAATCTCTCCTCGTTGCCTGGCAGAAGACCTCTGGATAAATCAGGATTCTCTAGATTCCCTTGGAGGAGACGTTGGGGTCATGAGCGTGAAGCCACCAGATAAAGGCTTTGTAGAGGAGTTTTAAACTCCTCTACAAAGCATTTCTGAATCTAGTTCCAGGGCATTTGATCAACTGCACTTCCTGTCTGTGGTGTTTGATACACATGTAGTTTGAGCCAGTAAAAATTTTGTTATTAAAACAGTAAAAACAAGTAGGATTGGGACACAGCCTCACCTCCAGCCACCTCCAGAGGGCCGTTCTTCTTGCGCAGCTCCAACACGGCTTCTCCAAACTCCTTCCCGCCCTTCTTCTCCAGTGCACTTCCTAAAACACCACATCATCACTTGCCCTGCTCTGATTGGTGCATCTCCAACTTACACACTGAAGCCAATGAATGACGGGCGGAAGAATGGAGCAATCAAAGTTGAGTGGGTGGAGCTTGGACAAAAAGCCATGCAATAAATCAGACCTGCACTCTTATCGACTAGGTAAGAGTGCCTCGCTTACATCACAGTGCTGCAATGCCTTCTGGGTAACTTCCTACAGTGATGTCGTCTCACTAATACTCAAACTGCTGAAGTAATTAAGCAAGATGGCGGAAATGAATAAGGATGCGTTAAAGACAGGAAGCTGCATGTTTCCTACATACATACACACACACATACATATATATATATATATATATATATATATATATATATATATATATATATATATATATATATATATATATATGTATGTGTGTGTGTGTGTGTGTGTGTGTGTGTGTGTGTGTGTATGTATATATATATACATACATACATATAATATATATAATATACATATAATATATATATATCTCGCTCTCTTAATTACTGGGATTATAATGCAGGTGTGTATTTTTCGGGTAACAGGTGTGTGACGGTGCCTCAGGTGGAGGTGGAAGGTGTGTTGCTTTACCTACTTCTCCACCCGTGTGGAAGGTGGAGTTGGTGGGATGAACAACAGCGTCACTGCTGATGGAGGAAATATCAGCTTGTACGACTTGCAGCTACAACAACGACAACAAACACACACACACACACACAAACACACACACACAAACACACACACACAAACACACACACAGGCAAATGACATGGTGTGAAACCTGATGATGATGAGCAGAAGGAGGAAGAGCAGGACAGCAGAAAGCAGGAGGCAGCGAGGAGGAATGAGAAGCAATGAGGAGGAAAAGCCACATGAAGCGCTGCTCAGATCTGAGATCGTCCTCATCGTCACGCATTTATACTTGGGACGTTGCTAACAATAAATTAAAACGTATAGCGTCCAGTTTAGTGTTTAGACCAAGTGTAACTCATCACATATTCATCACAACTAATGTGCAAGCTCCACCTTCAGACTTTAGGCCACGCCCCTGACCTGAGTCTGCCCCGGTGTGGATTCTGCTTCAGCTATCCACGAGGTTTCGGCTAATCGACAACGTTAGCATCAGTTCGACCGTGGCTAGTGTTTTTCTTTGAGGGTTTCTCAGATCCACCTGCATGAAGACGTTCTGCATCATCACACCAACGAGCGTCGCTGCGTTCCTCAGATTACAGCAGTGTTAACAGCGATACTCGTTTATGTGATTGCAGGAAAACAAAAACAGGAAGTGGATTCAGGGCCTGTGCTGATTAATCCAGTAACACTGTTCTCCTGTGTGTTCTCAGAGTCAATCCCATGATGCCATTCTCTGACTCAGGAACACAGTTACAGGTGTGAGACAGCTGTCTGTCTCATAGCAGACTGACAGACGTCTTTCTGATTGTAGCATAGGAAAGGAAAAGATGATTTATCAGCACAGGCGCAGAGAGACAGGTGCAGAGAGACAGGTGCAGAGAGACAGGCACAGGGAGACAGGCGGAGGGAGACAGGCACAGAGAGACAGGCACAGAGAGACAGGCACAGAGAGACAGGCACAGAGAGACAGGTGTGAATCCAGCATGAGAATTTTCTCACCTAAATCATCTTTAAGGTCAATCTCAGCGTTAGTGGGATTAATGACACCTTCCACATCAAAACCAGCCAAATTACTGATCTCACTGTGAATCAGATTCAACTGCAGGGACAGCATGCAGACAGACAGGCAGAGAGACAGACAGGCAGGGAGACAGGCAGACAGGCAGAGAGACAGACAGGCAGGAAGACAAGCAAGAGAGACAGACAGACAGACAGAGAGAGAGAGACAGAGAGACAGATAGGCAAAAAGAGAGAGAGAGAGAGAGAGAAGCAAGATAGACAGACAGAGAGAGAGAGAGAGACAGACAGACAGACAGACAGACAGACAGAGAGACAGACAGGGCAGTGAACAAGGCGCTAAAGCAGAAGCTGAATGCAATAAATCACAGTGAAAATTCTCTTATTTTTGTTTTAAAGCTCAGTTCAGTGTCAATGCTGTAACAGGAGATGGTCATGTGACTGCAAACAACCAATCACACACTTTCCCTTAAGCCCTTTAACAAAATCTGGTAAAACGTATAAAACAGGATGCTGTTACCATAGAACTAAATACTATAAAACTCCGGTCTTGGAGAACCCTATGTCATGCAAACTTCAGTGTTCTCCTAACACACACACACTCTTGAGCTCAAGGTTAGATTGTTAATCAAATGATTAGTGTGTTCGGGTATGTTAGAGCAGAACCAAGGGTTCTCCAGGAGCAGGGTGAGGAACCTGTGTTCTACAGAGATCAGGTTCTGATTAGAACGGTTCTGTACCTTCTGTCCCAGGAAGAGGCTCTTAGACGAGAGAACGGTGAAGCCATCAGACGGAGAGTCAGTGGTGCTGTCTACACTCACCGCTTTACTGCCATCACCACGCCTCTGTAACACACACACACACACACACACACACACACACACACACACTGACTGTTGAACACACAATATTAATAATAATAATAATAATAATTGCATTAGAGCAGTAAATATTTCGGAATTATTATTTTCAGCAGGAACACCCAGCATATGTGTGTGTGTGTGTGTGTGTGTGTGTGTGTGTGTGTGTGTGTACCTTCACTCTGGAGGACTTCTTGCTGGGGGTTTTTTTGGCGGTTGGTGTTTTTTTGGTGGTTTTGCTCTTGGCCGGTGGAGGCGACACCACGACCTCCAGTTTACCTTTAGAGCCTCGTTTCTTGGCGAGCAGCTCGGGGTGGATGTTGGGTAAAACTCCTCCTGCAGCAATCGTCACACCTTTCAGCAGCTGAGCAAACACACACACACACACACACACACACACACACACCAAACAGGAAACGTGGGCAGAGAAACACACTTTAAATACTGAAACACTGTGGCTCAGACTCTCACAGCAGATGGACAGTGTGTGTACCTGATTGAGCTCCTCGTCGTTAGCGATGGCCAGCAGGATGTGACGTGGAGTCACTCGACCTTTCTTATTGTCACGAGCTGCGTTACCTGCTAACTCCAGAATTTCAGCTACAAAACACACACACACACACACTGCATGTTACTCTTAATAAGAACAACAATAATACATTTAATAGCAATGATTAATAAATACATTTCACATTTTTCACGTGTGTGTGTGTGTGTGTGTGTGTGTGTGTGTGTACCTGTGAGATACTCCAGCACTGCAGCGAGGTAAACAGGAGCTCCGACCCCGATGCGGTATTTGGGGAGGTTGTGTTTGATGTACCTCAGCATTCGGCCCACAGGGAAAATCACTCCTGCTCTCACCGAGCGAGACGTCTTCGTCAACTTCTTCTTCCCTCCTCGACTCGACATCGTAACACAATATGACAATCTACACACACACACACACACACACACACACACAGTAAACCTAGTGTGTATGGGGTCAGTATTGGGTAATGTTAACGTCTCATTATTATTTCTTACAGTCATAATGTGTTCTAAATAAAGTTTACACTCCTGATGATGCAACTTTTTTTTTACAACTTTATTTATTATTATTATTATTATTATTATTAATAATAATAATAATAATAATAATAATAATAATAATAATATAATGACACAGTAGGGCATTGATGAAGCTGAAATACAGATTATTGAGAAGTGAGTTTAGAGGTGATGATCAGGCGCATGCGCAGTTCAGCTGTTTAAAATAATCGGTTTAATTTTTGTCATTGATAATAAACATTAAATTAAACATTAAATGCGCGCGCGGGGATCAGGAGCGGAGTGTAAAGCGGAAGTGCTCTCCGGTTTAAAAGCGGAAACGCCCCTGTCACTTCTGCTGCCATTAAAACATTCACTTCACACACACACACACACAAAACATAAACACAGACACGGTTAAAACGACAGCACGCGCCTCTTCCGCTTCACGAGCGAATAATTAATCAATCAATCACTTGTTTAATCAATCGGTCCGATTATCAGATCAGACAGGCTGAGTACTTACAGCACACACACACACAGAGGGAGAAACCTAACAGCACCGATACAGAAACAAGTCTTCTTCTTCTTCTTCTTCTTGTGTTGTTCAATTGCGGAGACACCGTATGGTGTATTACCGCCACCAACTGGACTGGAGTGTAAAGCATTAATAAGAAGGATTAAAAAAAAAAAAAAAGTCCTTTATATAATATGTTTATTAAATCCTATTTTCCAATCCTGTTTTCCTGAGATAATTAAGTATTTCTCTTTGTATTTTCGACTGTCCTGAGGCACAATTCAATAGGTTTGGTAAGGTGAAATTGATTGACTCCATATTTCTCAGTTTATTTAATAACTCCTCTCTTTCCCTTGTAAAAATTACACAATGTAATAATACATGTTCAGCAGTCTCTGCTTCACCACATGTCAAGCATAATCCTGTTTGATGTTTCCCTATTTTGAACAATGAATGATTTAAGCCAGAATGTCCTATTCGTAGCCGAGTGATAATTGTATCTTCTCTCCTATTATTGAGACCTATTCTCCCTTTTCCAACTTGTTTTTGGATATTGTATAGGTGTCTTCCCCTTTTTTTCCCTTGTCCCACATTTCTTGCCACTTTCTATTCATAAGTTCTCTTATTCTTCCTTTTACCTCTTCTTTACTGAGTGGTATATGAACTTCAACATCCATATGATCCATTGCCTGTTTAGCCAGTTTGTCCACTTTTTCATTTCCTTGTACTCCCACATGTGCTGGTACCCAAAGAAATCTCAGGACCATCCCCAGTTTTTGTATTCTAAGCAGATGTGTAAGTATCTCATATACTAAATCTTGTCTTGATTCAGACTGCCCATTTAATATGCTATTTAAAGCTGATTGGGAGTCTGAACAAATAACAGCCCTCTTTGGCTGAACTTTCTCCACCCATTGCACAGCTAATAAAATCGTTATTAACTCTGTTGTAAAAACTAATAAATAATTAGTTGTCCTTTTTTGAATGCCAAGTTTGAACCTCTTAATATATACTGCTGCAGCTGTTTTTCCTGATGTAGGATCCTTTGAACCATCAGTGAATATGTGAAGCATTGAAGAGTATTCCTGATCTAAATAATGCTGTACAATAATCTCCTTAGGTGTATATGTTTCTTTCTTAACTTTATATTGTAGATGGAAATCGACTTGCGCCATGGGGAACAACCAGGGCGGTATATTTGGTACTATAATTGTTGGACTAACTGAAATTTCTGTAATTCCCAAATTCATAGCCTCTTTATTTGCTGTCCAACCAAAACTTCTTATATTATTATTCCCGTACTCCCAGCATTCTTTTAGTATTTCTTTAACTAGGTGTGTCTCAGAATGTCCTTTCATATTAATCCAATAATTCATTGTTAATTTTAACTTGCGTATACGCATGGGCATTTCTCCCATCTCCACTTGCAGTGCTGTTATTGGAGAGGATCTAAAAGCACCACAACATATTCTTAATGATGGTGCCTGTACTGTTACAGTTTTCCTCATCAAGGCTAATGACGCAGACCCATATATTATATATCCATAATCCAGTACTGACCTGATCAATGCACTATATATTCGTTGTAAAGAGTTTCGACTAGCTCCCCATTCCATTCCTGCTAGACATCTTAATAAATTATTAATTTTTTTTTTTTACACTTATCTAATACTTTCTGAACATGAATCTTAAAAGTCAGCCTAGAATCCATCCATATCCGTGGATGTTTACGGAAGCCACTCTGGTAAGGTGATATAATCCCTTTCCTTTCAAACATGTAGTTCAGTCTACATACAATCAACCGTTCCATTATCTTGCATAAATTTGACGTTAGTGCAATAGGTCTATAATTGGCAGCATTATGCTTGTTCTTTGCTGTCTTTAATACAAGGATAACAGGAACAAGTCTAAGCAATATCCTCCACTCCCACAACGCACAGCGCACCAGCTGACTGCAGCCCACTTCCGGGTAAACAGGAAGATCAGGAGCTTTCCTCAGAAGCAGAATGTTTTTTATTTATTAAGTAAAAGGTTAATGTATTATTTCTCTTCTCCTCTCTTACAGCCGAACTGAGATCATGAAACCTTTTTCCTTCCTGAGTCTCTGGTCAGATTTAACACTTCATCCGTCACTTCATCCATCATCATCTTCATCTTCTTCTCCTCTGCTCCAAACAGGAGATTTAAACTTGTTTATTTATTTGTTTGTTTATTTATTATTATGAGCTCAGCATTGAAGAGTTTAAGATTTTCTTTAACGCTCTCAGGCAGTGCTGGGATTCAAACTCACAACCTTCCTCTCACTAACTCAGAACATTAAACACACACACTATAAAATACCAGACTAAGGGGTTTTTCACAGTTCAGTCAAATCCTCATGGATATAAACTGAAAATCCAGTTAGTATTTAATAGAGAAAACATAATTAACACTACAGAAGACCAGGATTTCCATTTCATGTCTTTAATGATGATGATGATGATGATGAAGACCACCATGATCCACAGTTTCATCTGCATGTTCTGTGAGGACGACTGGATGCTGGTTCACCTCAGAATCTCTTTCTTCTACTTCCACTGGCTGGACTGAGCAGATCACCCAGGAACTGGAGAAGAACCTGTACCCCTTCCTGCACCATCCAGGACCACCACACATCAGGAACTGGAGAACCACATCGTCTTAGACCACCACACGACGACCAACACCCACTACCCCATCCAGGAACTTCACGCTTCTGTTCCAGCAGCTGTGCAAAATCAACAGTGTACTCAGATAAAACTAGAACTGAGTTATAATATATAATAATGGTTCTGCATTAACCCTCTGAGTAGAACCCTACTACAGTCATATTTTTTTTTAAAGATATATCAGACAAGGCTTCAAGTAGAACCCCATTAAGAAGCTTAGAGCCCTTAACTGTGTGTTTTGTGTATGTTTATACCAACACTAGATGTCAGTAAAGGACTGAAAGATGGAGAACCGAGCGGTTCCTCAGTGGTTCTGGGGTTCCTCTGACGTAAGATCATTCAAATCTACACAATAGAAAATGAACCAGTTGTACAGAGAAGACTCAGTGTGACGTAATGTATGACATTAACTTTAGCTAACGTTATTAATGTATGATAAATATGTTGCTGTAAGAGGTATTATTAAAAATAATAGATTGTATTTTGTGGTTTTATATAATCGTCATTTATAATCTTATTGCTCAAGTTTCTGTTGTGTGAATTGCCTTATACACTGGTAGGTCTTATTTTTGTTTAAAAACGTTGTGCAACCATACATAAATTTATATACATCTACCTCCACACTTTTCTACCTGCTATATTCAGACATTAATAACGCCTGTAACAAAGCAAACTCAGTAAAATATGTTTAATATAAGGTGAGTTACAGCTGATTTTTCTTACAGCAAAGCCGCTGGTCACTGCCTTACAGTTCAATGCTAGCTAGACACAGCGGCTAATTTTAATATAAACTGTGGCCAGGACGTTATGACGCAACCCGGGGCCACCCGCGGTCACCTGACCATGAATGGACCAATGAGACAGTAGCATGGCGTCAGGCAGCTAGTACAACATCCAACCACTTCGGAGGAGAAAAGAGAGAGATAGACAGACAGACAGACAGCATCGGACATTACTGTGAGTGTAAACCTTTATAATTTACTAAATTAAATAAAGTTGTAGTATATGAATCATTTATAAAGAATGCAGCAAAAACTTTATAAACCGAACAAATCGCGCTGTTAGCGGCTTTATAGAAAACTCTCTCTCTCTCTCTCTCTGTGTGTGTGTGTGTGTGTGTGTGATTGAAGTTTTAATTACAAACGTTTTAACCAAAATATTTTCCTTTTTTTATTACATTGTGTATAATTTCCTGTATATTCAGTAGAATCACATTGTTATTGTACATCAGGAACATATCAGTCATTTATATTATTTCATATTATATTTATAACAGCTGGTGTTATAACCATGAGAGCTTCCTCTTCATCATCATCATCATCATCATCATTATCATCATCCAGGATGAGGAGAGTGCAGGTGAGACTCAGCTCTAATCCTGAAACACTCATAAAGAGATTATAACTGTCATATACACACATATAGTGTTTAGTGTTTCTTTCTCACTGAGCTCACATGTCTGTTATTGGGGATGTATTTAATAACAAATTAATATTAATCATGTTATTCTGCTCATTATAAAGAATAATACTGTGTGTGTGTGTGTGTGTGTGTAGGACAGCAGTGGTGGACTGTGGGATTCAGTGAAAAAAGCAGCGTTTGTTATCGGATCAGGACTTTTCTTCCTGGTGGCCTTCAGGAACTCAGTGACATGGTGAAGAATGTTTTCTCTCTAACACACTTCACTCATCTCACATTCACATACTGCTGTGTATCTTAATGTGTGTGTGTGTGTGTGTGTGTGTGTGTGTGTGTGTGTTCAGGCATCTTCAGAGGTTTTGGGGAGCATCAGGAGATTTCTGGCAGACACAGTGGACCAGACTTTATACAGCGTTTGATGGAAACGAGGCGTCTCTGTTCTTCATCGGTGAGAATCTCACTGTAATGTCTCGCTCTTTTTACTGCAGAATTCACACAGCGCTCAGCATCATGCACACTGCACCTTTAATCCTCCTCCAATAGGTAGGGCGCAACAGTGTGTGTGTGTGTGTGTGTGTGTGTGTGCACATGTGTGTGTGTCTGAGTTTGAAGCCAGCGTCTGATTCTGAGTCTTTATCAGGATGTGATTGAGGGTCAGAGTTCACAGTCTGATAGCGTTGTGTCCTGATTACTGACTGCAGGTGACTATCGGTCAGGAACAGTGGTACAGTAAGTACAGAGGGCAGTAAAGTTCATCACAATAACAGGAACAGGAAAAATACACACTCAAGCATGTTACAGTCAAAATGTAATAATAATAATAATAATAATAATAATAATAATTTATATTTCTCCAAATAACAGATTATTTACAGTAAACAGTATTTACTTACATCACTGTGTTTTGTTTAAAAGTGTGAGAGATTAAATTAAACAACACTAATGTTGTAGTTTAGAGTGTAGTTTGTAGAGGTGTGATTTAGGATGGAAATGTTACATTTTCTTCAGTGATTTCATAGAACTGATGAAATCACACACACACACACACACACACACACACATACACACACACACATGCAGAACATCAGAGTCAGAGGTCTCACTGGGCCTAAAATACAGAGATTAGCTCATACCCCGAAGGCCAAGCAGTGTGATAATCATTACACACACACACACATACACACAATATCAGAGTTCACACCAAGCCTAAAAGTGTGTTTATCATGTCTCAGTGCAGTGTGTAACTATATGGAGTTTTGTCACGAATGGAGTCTGTGGATGAAAGTGCAGATTTATTAAAGTAAAGTGCAAAACAAACAACAAAACACAGAGAGCAAAAATCAAGAAGATAAAGAATGGATAAACAGGAGATACTGGGCAAAACACGGAGAATGAGAGCCCAGCTGTGGCATATGACAGACGAACACAACAGCGATAAAAGCTTGACAACGAGGTGCTGAAACACTAGAACATAAATAGAGGGGCTAATGAGGCTGAGACGAGGCAGAGGTGAGCGTGATTAGGACATGTGAGGCTGCTGGGAAGTGTAGTTCAGCATGCTTTAGGCACTACCATGGCAAGTTAATATAGAGTTTAGACTTAATATAAAGTTGATGTAGAGTTTATAAAGAGTGTAGAGTTAATATATAATTATATAATAATAATAATTTGTTACTTTTATATAGTGCTTTTCTAGGCACTCAAAGCGCCTAGAGTTGGTAGAGAGTTTATAAAGGGTACAGAGTTGGTATAGAGTTTATAAAGGGTATAGAGTTGATAAAGAGTTGGTATAGAGATGGTATAGAGTTTATAAAGGGTATAGAGTTTATAAAGGGTATAGAGTCAGTATAAAGTTGCTATAGAGTTTATAAAGGGTATAGAGTTGGTATAGAGTTTATAAAGGGTGTAGAGTTGATATAGAGTGGGTATAGAGTTTATAAAGGATATAAAGTTGGTATAGAGTTTATAAAGGGTATAGAGTTGATATAGAGTTTATATAGAGTTTATAAAGGGTATAGAGTTGGTATAGAGTTGATAAAGGGTACAGAGTTGGTATGGAGTTGGTATAGAGTTTATCAATGGTATAGAGTTGGTATAGAAATTTATAAAGGGTATACAGTTGATATAGAGTTTGTATAGAGTTTATAAAGGGTATAGAGTTGGTATAGAGTTTATAAAGGGTATAGAGTTGGTATAGAGTTTATAAAGGGTATAGAGTGCGTATAGAATTTATAAAGGATATAGAGTTGGTATAGAGTTGATATAGAGTGTATAAAGGGTATAGAGTTGGTATAGAGTTTATAAAGGGTATATAGTTGGTATAGAGTTTATAAAGGGTACAGAGTTGGTATAGCGTTTATAAAGCGTATAGAGTTGATATAGAGTCAGTATAGAGTTGGTATAGAGTTTATAAAGGATAGAGAGTTGATATAGAGTCGGTATAGAGTTGGTATAGAGTTTATAAAGGGTATAGAGTTGGTAACGAGTTGGTATAGAATTTATCACGGGTATAGAGTTGGTATAGAGTTTATAAAGGGTGTAGAGTTGGTATAGAGTTTATAAAGGGTATTGGGCTGATGTAGAGTCAGTATAGAGTTGGTATAGAGTTTATAAAGGGTATAGAGTTGGTATAGACTTGATATAGAGTTTATAAAGGGTATAGAGTTGGTATAGAGTTTATAAAGGGTATAGAGTTGGTATAGAGTTTATAAAGGGTGTAGAGTTGGTATAGAGTTTATAAAGGGTATTGGGTTGATGTAGAGTCAGTATAGAGTTGGTATAGAGTTTATAAAGGGTAGAGAGTTGATATAGAGTCGGTATAGAGTTGATATAGAGTTTATAAAGGGTGTAGAGTTGGTATGGAGTTTATAAGGGGTATAGAGTTGGTATAGAGTTTATAAAGGGTATAGAGTTGGTATACAGTTGATGTAGAGTTGGTATAGAGTTGATGTAGAGTTGATATAGAGTTTATAAAGGGTATAGAGTTGGTATACAGTTGATATAGAGTTGGTATAGAGTTGATAAAGAGTTGATATAGAGTTGGTATAGAGTTGATACAGAGTTGGTATAGAGTTTATAAAGGGTATAGAGTTGGTATAGAGTTTATAAAGGGTATAGAGTTGATGTAGAGTTGGTATAGAGTTTATAAAGGGTATAGAGTTGATGTAGAGTTGGTATAGAGTTGATGTAGAGTTGGTATAGAGTTTATAAAGGGTATAGAGTTGGTATAGAGTTTATAACGGGTATAGAGTTGGTATAGAGTTGATGTAGAGTTGGTATAGAGTTTATAAAGGGTATAGAGTTGGTATAGAATTTATAAAAGGTATAGAGTTGATATAGAGTTGGTATAGAGTTTATAAAGGGTATAGAGTTGGTATAGAGTTGATATAAGTTGGTATAGAGTTTATAAAAGGTATAGAGTTGGTATAGAGTTGATATAGAGTTGGTATAGAGTTTATAAAAGGTATAGAGTTGGTATAGAGTTGGTGTAGAGTTTATAAAGGGTATAGAGTTGATATAGAGTTGATGTAGAGTTGGTATAGAGTTTATAAAGGGTATAGAGTTGGTATAGAGTTGGTATAGAGTTTATAAAAGTGTAGAGAGTTGGTATAGAGTTGATATAGAGTTGGTATAGAGTTGGTATAGAGTTTATAAAAGGTATAGAGTTGGTAGAGTATACAAAGAGTGTGAGGTGATGGGACTGAACGCTTTAATTTGCTCTGTTCATATTTACACACAGATTAGTTATATAAAATAAAAGTGTAATTTAACATATTGACCCTGTGTGTGTGTGTGTGTATGTGTGTGAGAACAGGAACGATGCTGGTGCCGACGTTCTGCTTCTGGGTGTTTAACGGCTTCCTGATGATCATAGATACGACGGGAAAACCTGCGTTCATTACACGCTACAGAATTCAGCAGGACAAAAACAACCCGGTATTCTCACACACACACACACTCACACACACACACATCAGTGTGTTATTAGAACCATCACACACTTAACACATCTTAACACGGACCTGATGTCAGCTCGGGGTGTCAGTGTGTTAGTGTTTGTTTCATCACCAATAGTGTGATTAAAACATAACGTTCACTGCAGCTCCGAATTCAGACCTGCGTTCATCTCTCAGTGAGGATTAAACACTGAAATTACACACGTCAGTATTCAGGTCTCAGACGTAACTACTGACTTCAGCACTGTTCAGAAGTTACACACCACTGTCTGACTGTCTGATCTAACCACAATGTGTCACACCGAAATGTATGTTTTAGCTGTAAATACACTCAAACAAACACACATTTGAGGACAATATTTTGTGTGTGTGTGTGTGTGTGTGTGTGTGTGTGTTAGTACAAAGTTCTCTGCTGGCCTGTTTCTGCTGAACACTCACTACTGCACATGATGAAATCTGTTATTGCTGACCACTGTATTATTACTGCTGATAGATAAACTGCCCTCCCCCCCTTCCAGAGGCAGACACACACACACACTCACACACACACACACACACAGGTCAGAGTCCTTGCGTGACAGATTCTCACATACACTATTATGAATAAAGTTCATCTTGTGCAGATGTTGATACAGATAAACAGATTTAAAGGTTAAAAAATAATTTAATCTGCAGCTCTGATTTCAACACAACAAGAACAACAAGTGTGTGTGTGTGTGTGAGTGTGTGTGTGAGTGTGTTAGAATAACACACCCTGTGTTGGTTACAGGTGGAGCTGGAGCGTGTGTGGCGGGCGGTGAAGGTGGTTCTGTGTAATCAGTTGTTCTTGTCGGTTCCGTTGGTGGTTCTCACCTACACTGTGATGTCTTGGTGTGGAGAACCCTGCGCTCCTCAACTGCCCACCTTCCACTGGGTTCTACTGGAGCTTGCTGTGTGTGGCCTGCTGGAGGAAGTGCTGTTCTACTATTCACACAGGTCTCTCACACACACACTGTGTTTATCTTGTGTTGTGTAAGAGAAAAATAACTGTACACTGGCAGCTCTGATGAAAATTTATAATCAGTAACACACTACAGACCAACAGGAAATCACTGACCAATTCCTCTTCCTGCTCCTTTTCTTCGTACTGTTCTTCTTCCTGCTTCTCTTCCTGTTCTTCTTCCTTCTGCTGCTCCTCTTCCTATTCTTCTTCCTCTTCTGGCTCCTTCTTCCTCTTCTTGTTCTTCTTACTCTTCTGGCTCCTTTCCTTCTTCCTGTTCTTCTTCCTCTTCCTGCTTCTCTTCCTATTCTTCTTCCTCTTCCGGCTCCTTTACTTCTTCCCATTCTTCTTCCTCATCTTGTTCTTGTTCTTCTTCCTCTTCCGGCTCCTTTACTTCTTCCTGTTCTTCTTCCTGCTTCTCTTCCTATTCTTCTTCCCCTTCCTGTTCTTCTTCCTTTTCCTGCTCCACAGGCTGTTCCACCATCCGTTCTTCTACAAACGCATCCATAAGATCCATCACGAGTGGACGGCGCCCATCGGAGTCGTGGCTCTGTACGCTCATCCCCTGGAGCATGTGGTGTGTGTGTGACAGGCTTTATAACAGGCTTTATAACACTGTTATGTGGTTTCTTTATTATTTTGTGCATCTTAGATTAATATATATTTGTAAAGTTAACATTTATCACTCTGATGTACCTTCTTATAAATAACAGCATAAAGGCTTCATTAATCTTTTGCATTTATTAAACATAATATAATTAGCATTAATGCTGCGGTTGTAATGTTAGCACTGTGTTATATGACGCTACTCATTATTATTCTAACATATGTATATGCACGCACACACACACACACACACACACACACACATCCCCAACAGGTGCTAATGAAGTAAACATCAGTTTACTACTTTTTTTATGAATGACTGCATCACATTATTTATAATGGTGTAATCCAGGGTTCATTAAGTTTTGTATGAATATTTGTGTCAGAGCATGTAGAGTGTGTGATGCTTTATGTCATCATTAAAATATATTATTCTAGAATATTTAACTCGTATAATATTAGGGGGTGATGTGTAGAATGCAGTGTGTTTGTGTTGGCATTGTGAGCATGATGCTTTTTTTAAGGAAATCAAGTTTGGGAGTGTGTGTAAGTGTGTGTGTGTGTGCTGCAGTTCTCCAACATGATGCCGGCTCTGATTGGTCCGGTTCTGCTGGGTTCTCACATGGCGACCACGTCCCTGTGGTTCAGCATGGCTCTGATCATCACCTCCATCTCACACTGTGGTTACCACCTGCCCCTGCTGCCCTCGCCCGAGTTCCATGACTTCCACCACCTCAAGTAAAACCTCAAATCATCTCTTAGGCTTTTTACATTTAATCTAGATCAGTAAGGGTGCACAAACATTTGCACTGAACTAAACAGTAAATAAAAATGAAAACTGGGACAAAGTTAAAAAATAATGATTACATTTACAATAATGTTAAAATAAAATTAATTAAATGTAATAATTCTCCATGTTCAGGTTTAATCAGTGTTATGGGGTTCTGGGAGTTCTGGACCGGCTTCACGGCACCGATGATAAATTCCGCAAAACCAAAGAATACGAGCGACACACGCTCCTGCTGAGTCTCACACCGCTCACACAGAGCATCCCGGACACGCCCAAAAAACAAGAGTGACATCATCACCACCCTGGACATTTTATTGGATTTTATTTTCGTTAGGATTTTATCCTTTATAATCATCTGAGAATGAATTGTGTTTCATTGCTGTCTCCGATGCACCCTCAGTGACCTAATCACCCTGAAGTGCACACTACACACTAACTACACACTAAGTGTTCTTCAGAATAACGGTCAGAGTCTGAACACAATCCGGTTTTAAAATATGAAGTGGTTTATTGATGATGTGGATTAAGTTCCTAACAGAAATCTAACGCAATTCACCTTACCTGAGACACTGGCTACATCCGAATATCCGGATTGTGTTAATGCTACACACTTATACTGATCAGTACATACTGTATCAACGGCCGAGCTGTAGGTACTGAATCGAATGCAGTAAATCATTTGCATCTCTTAAGATGGTGGCTAAGGGAACTTCACCAAGGGGACGAGGGCGCATTACAGTCAGGAATGAAACACTGCTAATAACATAAACGTGTTTTTAGATAAAGACATGTAGGATGTAATTTTTCAGATCCTGTGTTTCTGCATTAATAATAATGATAATAAATATTTTTTTAAATATTCACATTAAAGCTTTGCTGGACTAAGCAATTGTTGCTTAAGTGATTATAAATCTGAAGTTTAACAGAGTAACATGTTTATATAGGAGTTTTTGTTTCACGCACATCAACATTACAAACTACTGTTTTTAATAATTTACCTAATATTAGCACTTTCCTTATCAATTTATATAAGTATAATTACAGAACACAAATTACTTCACACACAGCATATAAAATAAATATACTATAAATGTGTTTACTAAATGTTCTGATTTTAATATTAAGTTGATCTTAACACTAAGATTGTTAACTGCTGTGTAGTGGTGCATTAATGTACAAATCTGTATTAATAATAATTAAATATACCTGCATTTCTGAATGTTTCTGTCTCTTTGTTCAGAGTTTAATCAATTCAGTGCTAGGTAGTGATTAGCATGCAGGCTAACATTAATGGTTATTTGTAGATGGAGTATACAAGATAAGAAATAATATATATATATATATAGATATAGATATATAGATATAGACATAGATATAGATATAGATATATTTTGACACCTAACCGGTTCTTCGGATCTGTGAGTCGACTCCCTAAAGAACCTGAAAGACCCAATTCAAAGAACCGATTCAAGCTGATTCGATTCGAGCTGATTCGCTCGCAAAAACGACAGATCATTACTTTTTACTTCAACGGTAAAAACAGCGACGATGACTGAGGCAAGAAAGTTAAATTTTATATTAATATTTTTCTTGTTAATCTTCCTGTCAGGTTAGCTTGTTAGCGAGCTGTGTAGGGTTTAGGGCCCACTGAGGATTGTAGTGAAGAGACAAGGAAGTGTGTTATAAAGCGTTATAACAGTTCGGTGTCCTACTTCAGCAGAAATAACCATTTATTTAATCTTTTACTGAATGTAGGAGCTGTGATTAGCGCTCTGCTAACTGACTAAGCTAGCTAATGTTAGCATGGTTATGACCAGCTCGCGCTATACGTATGTTCAGTGTTGTTTGTTTTTATTGTGAACAGTTTTATTGCAGTAAAAACACTACTGTCTGGCAGAAATACTTTTTTGGTCACAGTTTGTAAGTATGTATTTTTATCATATGTAAAACAACATGTTTTGTTTTATTTTATTTTATTTTATTTATTTATTTATTGCTACCTCTGACTAGGAAAATGCCCCTCAGCTCCGAATGCCTGCTCGGGTAACACGGGCTACACCCTGTTCACACACTCACTGCGTATCTTATGTACATCTGGGAGATTTAAAATCCACATTCACCAGACGACACGTCAGAGCCGAAACATCTCTGTCCGTCAGATTTCCAACTCAAACTGTAAGATGTTTAGCGATGTTAAACACGCAGAAGAGCTCTGTGTCTCTCTTCAAACTTCCTGCTGTTGTCGTGATTGTTGTCATGACCTCTGAGCTTACATTCAAAAGTATTTACTAGTCTAAAAAATCCAGAAGGCTGGTACTCAAAACAGAGCTTTCTGTAGGTTTGAAGGCGACGTGAGAGGATTTTAAAATTAAAACACTAACTATAACAGGAAACACGATTAGTGTTAGTGCTCTATAGGGATATAGAATAGTACATAAGTGCAGAGGCTGAACTACGCTAGTGCTGTGTAACATTATAGTGAAAAGAGTAAAATATGTATTCATTTAAACGTCTGACTCTCAGCAAGATTTTACAGTATTATCACACAAAAGCAAACTTTGATGTTTCTAATATTAATTTGTAAAAAAAAAATAAATAAATAAATTTTAAAAAATAACAAGAATGAATGAAACAAAAGAGGAGAGTGTGAGGTTCTCTCACAGGGTGATTCAGTGGTTGAGGTTACAGGCAACTGATCAGAAGGTCATGAGTTCAAATCCCATCATCACCAAACGGCCACTGTGGGAGTTCTTGATAAAAACGGTGAAGCTGCTGCAGTGTGTGTAAACCGTAACATTTTTACTAAAACTCATTTATGTTCATTCTGCTATCTAGGCCTGTCACAATAATTACATTATGGACTTATCGTACGATATATGGACGTGATCTTGATAATATATGCTGACCTTGAGGATGTGTTTACATGCTTGTTTGTTTACATAACAATGAACGTCACCGTGTCATGTTCGGCGAGTAGAGACGGACACAAATGCAGTTTAAGCGTTTTTTTTTTGAGAAGCAGACAGACAAACCCAAATCGTGAATCAGAATCAGTAAACAGGACACAGGTCAGGCGATCAGCGAACAGCACAATATAATATACAAATGAGAAAACGGGACTAGATCAATAACCACACGAAACAACATGAAACCGGTGCGAGGTGGAGGTTCCTGACACACTGACATTTTAGGCATTTGCGATGCTTCTGTCCTCTCACCTGCTCTAGGGCTGTTAAATTAACATTTGAAATTTAAGATAAAATTGCACGTTAAAAATGCAAACACTGTGCATTCAAATTTAAGATTTAAGATTTGTAACAAGCGCTAGCACCGATTTTAATTAAAACACACTGCTGAAAATGATGCAAGATATTAACAATGCACTAACAATGTTTTTCGGAAGAATAGTTGTAGTGTTTGTAATAATCCAGTCGTAGTCAGTAATGTTTTGAGCCGCTTCAGCTGCGTGAGCTGAAGCTGAACAGTTAATGAACAGTGGTAAACTGAAGCGCTTTGCTAACGGGTTAATTAACTCACCCAAACACATCCTATACACATATGAGATTAATCAGACATTTACACAACATAAACACAATATCACAATATTGTAATTACACAATGTAGAACTGAAACTTAAAGAATACACAATATTGCAATTACAGCAGTGTCTCAGTGTCATGTTATTATTTCAGGAGATCAGGTTTTCTCAACGTGTTTTTGTTGATGTTTAAGTTAATATATAAAATGTGTGAACATTTAGTTTAATTTTTGCATTTTATTGTCAACTATCAAAATGCCATTGACTAATATTCTCTACCATTTTAGTAAGAGTAAAATTGACTAAAATTAATAAATATGACGACGAAATATTGACCAAATTTAAAGGATATTTTTTCCAGAACGCATAAAACAGTCTTAAAATGAGAATAATATCATTTATCACAATTATTTCTGGGACAATATATCATCCAATAACAGTAGTTATGGTGACGGGCCTACTGCTATGTGACCTAAATGAACAAAATATACAATTTAAATGTGAATATTTTTAGTGTGAGTGTAGTAAATCTTATTTATATGTACCATTAAACTTAAAGGGAAAACTTAAAGTGTTTTATAAACATTTTATAAAAGGTTTTGGTTCAGAAGTTGGTTTTGGTCAAAGTTCAAGCCTCGTCGTCGAATCGTTCAGATCCTTCTTCTTCTGATGATGATGATGATGATGATGATGATGAAGATTATCATTATTATTATTTATTATGTGCAGGTTTATGTGGATTCTCTGAGCCGTTGAACGTCGCGCTGGTGTTGGTGTCGGAGTTCAGAGTCTCTCAGGCCCTGATTTTATTTTAAAGCTGTAAGGTTTACATCGTGACATTTTCTTCAGTCTTCTGTGGTTTTATCTCGGTGGTCTTTGTACATGCATTATGATGCTGGTATATATGAAGGGGTGGGTAGGGGTGCGCGCATGTGTGTGTGTGTGTGTGTGTCATTATGCATAACTCTTCTTTACACTCGAGTGCTAACAGGAAATAAGAAACTGAAGTTCCTGTAACTGCAGGATGATTCACAGATCTCCATTTCACAATGATTCTATCTGCTTTACTTTTCTTCTATTTCTGTGTTGGAAAACCTGCAAAAGGTAAAAGGTATATTGTTAAAAGTATATTGTCTTTGACGGGATGAAATGAATAGAAAGACTCGTATTTTATCATCGTCATCATTCTTCTTCTTTTTATTATTATTATTATTATTATTATTATTATTATTAAAATAATAATTGTTGTTGTTGTTGTTGTTGTTGTTGTTATGTTTTCCCCCCTTTATAAGCCAGAGTAACTGAAGTGGCAGAAGGAAGCGACGTGTCTTTAAGCTGCTCCTCCATCACTGATCAGTCTCAGTGGCTCGGACATAAACTCAAAACCAGACTGAAAGTAAACACCACAGAATATCTCCTGATAAAAAACTTTCAGAGAGGGGATGAGGGATATTACACCTGTAACAATGGAGAATATCATAACATATTCCATATAAACTTAAAGTCTGGTGAGTAATTATTAACAATATTTTTTAATCCAGTGATGATGTAAAGTGTCATTTACGCAGCAGAATTTTCTGGATTTTTATTTTCAGGATCCACAAATGAACAGTTATTTTTTTTCCGAGCCTCTGAGGAAGATTCAGTTTTTTTCTTCTGTAAAACTCTGAGCTCTTCATCGGTAAAGGCCAAATGGTCCTGGACACCTCACACAACCTCTAACTCCATCAGACTAGACCAGAATTCTCATGATAATCGGCTACGGTTCAGAAATCAGAAAAATGATTATTCTTTAACAATCTCCCCTGTAAAGTGGAGTGACTCGGGGAGTTACAGCTGTAACAGAAATCCATCATCTGGAGACAAACTGAGCGTGTTCAAGCTGGTGCTGGTGAGAGGTACGCTAACCCGCCTGTTTATAATTCATATAAAACTGTATTTATATTAGATATAACAATCTGCAGTTTCCTCAGGATCAGTAAAGTTTCTGTTGAACTCTGTAACTGTGCACTTTTACCCACCTTTTATAAGTCTTTTATCTACCATCATTTTTAACCTTCTTTTTTATCTGTTTTTGTGCGAGTGTGTTAATTTGAAAGTTGATTTTTCAAGCAAGACTTTTCCAACAAAAAATTAAATATTACAGAAAAATGTTTATATGTCAGGAAATAAACATAATACACAATACACCACTTTTCGCACAAAATGAAAATGAAGGCTAGGTTTTAGCTGCGAGTGAGTCAGAGTTTCCAGACGAGCGAAAGCAGATGTTTCAAAACAAAACAAAACCCACGACTAATTTATTTATAAAACTGCACCTGAGACTACTGATGCATTTGTAAAAACAAAGTGTTGTCTCCAAAAAAAAAAAACCTGCCTCCATTTATGTTTATTGCTGCTTACTGCACTTTAGTAGATTTTTGTGTAGGTGTTTTTATTTACTTCATAGACTTTTCCTCAGAACTGTACCCCACTGTCATTTATAACCACGCAACTGTAAGATTAAACTATTTGATATAAAATACAGTATATTGGGGGTTTGATAAATAATTGTTTTATTTCTAAAATCCCCAATATACTGTATTTTATGTTTATTAGAAAAATACACACACAAAAAAAGTACAAGTAAAGCTTCATGCTGGAATATAATTTGTAATATTCTTCCACTTTTAGTAAAAAATCTAATTGAGTTTATATTAAATTGCACACAGGATGAAAAGTAATGAAGCTGAAATGTTGTGATGTGTTTACTCCACAGTGTGTGCAGATCCTCAGAAGATATCGCTCGGCCACAGCGTCCACTTAAAGTGTGAGCTTTCTGCTCGGAATGAAGACGTCGAGGTGTTGTGGATGAACACAGAGACGGGAGAGACGTTTTCAGACCCACACAAGGTGAAAGATGTGACGCTGAGTCAGCAGAACTGGACGTGTGGGGTGTTTTACAGATCCATGCTGAGAGCCGTGTTTCCTCTAACGCTCAACATCACACACGCCTTTACTACAACACCTCCATCACCATCATCACCATCACCTCCATCACCTACACCACCACATCACATCTCCTCATACACCCAGATAGAGACTCCAACACACACTGCAGCAGACAACACCACGCTCAACCCTGATGCAGGTGATCTCTCACACACACACACACACACACACACACACACACTCTTGCACAGTGGAACATGCAGGTCACTCCTATCCCCTCTGTACTGTGTGTGATAGTGCACGGCCTGTCTTACACCGCCATCATTATCGGAGTCTTCATCACCTTCGTCTTCATCACCTTCGTCTTCATCCTCGTAGCCGTGTTCACTGCTGTGTGCCGCACAAAGGCACCTGAGGGTAAGAAAAGTGTAACTCTCACTACTGCAGCATCTCTGCCTCACACACACAAGAACAAATATATTTACAGAATGAGACAATCTCTCTCTCCTTCTCCCCCTCTCTCTTCCCCCCTCTCTCGCTCTCTCTCCTTAACAGCCCCCCCTCCATAAGAGTCACTTTACAGTGATGTTAGCGATTCACTCAGTGATGGTGTGTGTGTGAGCTGTATAACAGATGTGCCTTTACACATTTACACACTGAATAAAGCTTCATTACAGTATTATAGCACATGCAGCTACATCACACAGTTACATGGAGAACCTTTTAGCCTGAACAAGATTCTTCTCATCACCTCACCTCTCCACCTTTAGACTAAAGCACATTAACTGTGTGTGTTATGTGAGGATTTATTTGTACCCATTATTTATTGAATTAATATTTTAATAAATTATTTTGTAAAACCGTATTTGTGGTCCTTATTACTGTGTCATTTACTCTCATTAGGGTCAAGGAGAGTTTAATGTTAATCTGATTCATTTTCTGTGTTTTTATTCAGAGAATAGGGAGAGTGTGACATACGCTGCGGTGACATTCAGGAAAAAATCAGGTAAATAACTTTAGAATTATTACATTAAACCCACACACACACTGCTGTTATTGTAATATTTACACTGAATTAATAAAAATGTACAAACTCTTACAGATGCTTCCACCGAACACCATCTGAATTTAGTGAGTACACACACTGCACGCGCACACACACACACACACACACACACACACACAATGGAACCTCATTTCTGTTTCCTGGAATTGTTTTTAGTAAATAACCACATCACAGATTATGTGTGAAAGGAAGAGGAAGTGTGTGTGTGTGTGTGTGTGTGTGTGTGTGTGTGTGAGAAAAGTGCTCAGTAATTAAATTGATCATTACTTTTATTTCTGCTCCTCTTTAGACCGATGTTCCAGCTGAAGAAGAAGTCTTTTACACAACAGTTAAATTATCTTAATTATTTCCATTATTAATTACTTATTTTATTTACAATGGAACGGACTAGAGATTTTAGAATGATAAAGTGCCTGTGTGTGTGAGTGTGAGAACAGTTGATTATAAAAACAGTATAAAAATGAAAGTGTCTCTAAAGGACTTGTTAATATTCAGATATAGTTCCTGACTTTAAACTGAGGATTTCATCTGAAATTATAATAAATATCTTGTAAATAACTGCATGTGTCTGTTCTTTACAAATTAAACACATTTCTCTGATCCTGAACGCAGCCTGAAGTACAATTTGATTTTATTCTTATTTTGAAGGCCAGCTGCAGTTAGTCTTGTGTTCAGCGTTGTGGTTGAGAACAAAGCCGCAGTTTCTTCCCTCACACTGAGGAACACAAACACCGCCTTTGCAGCAGAAGTGTGAAATGACTCATTAAACACAACATAAATCTGATTAAAATATCAAAGGAATAAAAAGGGACTAAAAGCTGCTGAGAGGACGAGAGAGAAGCTGTCAAGATGAACACTAACACACCTTTAATTATCAATCACACATTAATCTATCACTCACACACCTTTAATTACTGCTTTATCCTGAAATCTCTTTCTTCTTAAATGATTAAATGCGCCTTTTTCATCTGACTAAAAACTGCGGTGATTTTGTTGTTAATTCATACAGCAGAAAAATGAACTGACAGAACAGAGTGCAGATAACAGCTCTTTCACTGAGAATGAATAAAGAATTATTTAGAGAAATAACAGGCATAAAGAGCACATGCATTAGAGCAGGTAGTGTGTTCTGGTTTATTCTGCTGCGAGCGTGTAACTGTGCACACACACACACACACACACACACACACACACAGTCAGTGGTGGAAAAACAGTGGTGGAGAGTTCTGCAGGAATCTGTTCTGTTTCTCTATAGGAAGAACGGAGCAAAGACATGAAGTGGTGGATGTGATAGAGTGTTACTGTAACAGCCACACCTCCTCAACTCGACCAATCAGCATTCACCTGAAATCTGGTCGGTGCATAGCACTGTAGATACACACCAGGTGCTTAACCCCTCTTTCTATCTCTAGCTCAACACAAATACACTTCTACTACAAGGACATAAACCAGTCTGTAACAGAGATCATCCTCACTGCAGGGGGTGGCGCTGCACCTGAGCCGGACCTTAACCAACTACGCCTATAAGCAACAAACACGCTTACTTATCCACCCTTAGACACATGGAGTGGTCTCATGTGATCAGGTCTGACACCGCCCCCTGGACTTTTGGTTCTACAGTGAGGACCATCGCTGTACTTGCTTTAATGAGACACTGCTGCAGTCCTGTGAGTTGGCCAGCAGGGGGCACTCAAACACAGCGTACATGAAGGTGTTAATACTGTATATATACACACAGGCTCCGTGAGAGTGTAAACTCAGTGGTGTAGAAAATAAACACACACACACACGGAGTTTAAGGGGTTTTTTGTCCATTTTATATATTTTTTTATTCATTAAGGAAAAGCAAATGTACTACAAATTACAAATGACACTAAGAGCCAATCACATCAGCCTACTAAGCAGAGCGCGAGAATAATCAGTTATCATACACATCATTCAAGTATTTTACATTTGGGGAGTTTTTTTTTTTTTCTTCTTCTTCATTTTCACGAGCCCATGAGCATAATGGTGATGAACTATTAACATTTAAACACCTTTACACAGCGGTTTCTTTTAAATATCTATGGCTTTACGGAATAATGCTGTTAATAACCAGATCACTATTTACGTTCCCTTTAACATCAATTTCACCCACTGTGGTTAAAAAAAAAAAAAAAAAATTAAATGAAACTCATTGAGATTAAAACTGTTTGACCTTTTTTCCCCCCTCCTCATTCACCAATTCAACCACAAACTAACTCATAAGAGAAAAATCTACATTTCATCCACGATGATGCATTGCGCTCAGAAACGAGCTCATTAACCAATTAACTCTATAATTACGTTTTTAATATGTAAATATTAAAGAGCTGCAGTAATTTCCTCTTATTATTTATTTATAAATGTTCCTATTTTTCTCACGTGGCACTGAAACTTTAGCGAAGCTACAATACAGCAAAATTAAAACGTGTTAAAAAAAAAAAATCAGGGACAATAAAACTAAAAATATTGTACACATATAAGGCGAATATATAATCTTTAATCGATCATAGAATACAGGGGCATGTTCTGAAATCAGGTGAGGCCACACCCCCTCAGTCCATCCCTTAGGAAAATCTTTCAGGATTAAGGAGACAGGGTCTGGTTAGGGGCGGAGTCATCCCTCTGTTAGAGAAGTGGAGAGCAAGGTCCAGTTCAGTTCTCCGCCCAACAATCAGGCATGGCAGCAAAAAAGGGGCGTGGCTTCTGACTTCTCAGGCGAGTTGATATCTGAAGCTCTGTATTTAAAGGGTTTTTTTTTTTTTAAAGTTTTTTTTTCCCATTCCTCCATTGTGTGTGTGTGAATTAAAGTCCTAGAGCACCTGCAGCAATGATCAGATGTTCTCACCTGTTCCTCTCCTCTCATTCAAGTAATTGTGGTGAAGTACGGACGCTGGGCGAGAACACAGAGACACAAACACACAGCAAGAGACCGCGTACGGTCCAGAACAGAGCACACGGAAGACACGGAGACGAGGGGAAGCGCCCGCCCACAGTACAAGAGGTGTGTGTGTGTGTGTGTGTGTGTTGAGTTGGGGAGAGGGGCGATGGGGGGGGTTAAGGTGTCCGGCGCACAATAAGCAGAAAAACTCAGTAAAATAAGGCAACTGTGGAAAAGAACGATGAGAAACGTTGCAAGGGTTCAGCTTTAACTTTCAGTCTTCATCCCTCTTCATTTAACAGCAAACCGAGTTCCAAAACAGAAAGTTCATTACCCACCCCCACCCCCCCAAAAAAAAAAAAAAAAAAACATAAGCACTCATCGCCCATCTGTCAGCCAATCATACAGGTTCAGGCTGGAAAGGTCAAAGGTCAAGCCGAGTGTGATGTCCAAATAAACAAAGAAATGATGGGCATAAAACTGAAGAGTGGAACAGTTTCCCTTCAGTGGCCTCTCGGGGGTAAAAACATAAGAATAAATCAGTGACGTCTGAAGGGAAGCGCTCGATTTGTCCTCCGCACCGGTGCTCGGTCCGTGTGTGATGCGTGCAGGAGCGGCTGGACCTCAGAAGATTATGGGTAACGGGCAGGTAACGGTGAGGATGGTGGTGTTGGTTTCGGGCGGTTGATCACACGGTGGATCATTGGCCAGAGTCAGCAGCAGGGGCGGGGCCAGGCTTAGGCTCCAGGGCGTGGTCAAAGACATGGGCGTGGCGGGCAGAGGACTGAGATGGGTGACGGCGACGCCCATCACCGCTGGAGGAGTGACGCTTACGACCTTCATCTATAGGAGGCTGAAGGACAGAAGACAGGATTTAATAAACACACAATACAGAGAGAAACACACACACACACACACACACACACACACTTACATCGACTCTGAAGTCCTCCAGGCGTCTGAAGTTGCGCAAGTACTCCTGCAGTTTGGAGTTGATCTCCAGAGTCTTCGCTTTAGAGTATTTGAGAAAAGCCCAGAACTTCTCCAGACCATACAGCTGACCTATACACACACACACACACACACACACACACACCTCAAATCACATACTGACAGCACACTAGTGTGTTCACTCTCTTGGACTCAGTGAGGTGTAGTGTACGTGTGTGTGCGCGCGTGTCCCCCCTACCTGCTTCATAATCTTTGATAGTTTCCTCCTGGAAGTCTTTGAAGATTTCAGGTCTGAACTTTCTCTCCAGACCATAACTGTAATACCGGAACAGACACTCCAACCCGTACCTGACACACACACACACACACACACACAATTACTACAAGTAGAACCAGATGGTGATGCCTCCACCAACACGTCTAGTGCTTATTATTATTATTATTATTATTATTATTGTGTATTAATGTGGACCTGAAATGCTGTTAAAATAAATTTTAGACAGGAAGGAAGTTATTGAAGAAAAACTATTTTAGACATTTGACCTTGCTGTGACCTTCACCCTGTTTACACCAGTTACAAAATCTAATCAGTTCATCTGCTGGTTACCATCATAACCCCATATAAATCCTACACACATTCACACACTCGCTCTTCACACAGCGCACTAACGAGAACCTCGGATGGACAGAAAGTGAAAACACCATGCCTCCCCCACTCAGTGATGGAGGAATAAAAATAACTTTAGACATGTTTATAACAGGCGTGTGGGGGGCAGCCATCTGCACTGTGTTACAGCATCTGCCCTCAGGGTTCCATCACATCATCTGATCACTAATCAGCATATTCAGACTTATTTAATGTATTTAATCAGATTAGTGTTTAGTCAGTGTTTTATTCTCCTACAGGAAAACATTAAAATTCTAATCACACACTGAGTGAGTGATGAGTGATGCGAATGGGCGGAGTCTCTGTACCTCTAATTTAAACATTATTGTATTGATGAATGATGCAAGTGGGCAGAGTCTCTGTACCTGTACCTCTAATTTAAGCATTAGTGTATTGATGAATGACAAGTGGGCGGTGTCTCTGTACCTGTAACCCTCCTTGGCATCCTCGACTCCCAGCTGTCTGAACTCCTCGTACATTTTCCTGTTAAAGTGATCACGCAGGAAGAACGACCAGAAACGGAAGAGTGTGTTCATCTCCTGAGACTGACCAATCCCCAACCGCTTACGCTCTGACACACAGAAAGAGAGCGTACAGAGAGAGAGAGAGAGATAAAGCTTTTTCTGCTATATCTGTATTTTGCACTTTGGTTCTGATCATCAGAAAGGGTTGCTCGATATTAAGTGTGTGTACCATTGAGACAGCGTCGCCTGTATTTGTGGTAGACGTGCTGTGTGAAGCCGTTCTCCTTCAGCAGCTCATGTGATGGATGCTGGAATTTAGGAAGCGACTGAGGAGTGCAACCGATGTTCCCCAGCGCCGCCGTTCCTTCAGATGGACTTGCGTTGGAGCTACACCGACACACACACAGTTGTGCACAAGGGGTGGGGACAGACAGTGTTACAGTGGTGTGTGTGTTTGTGTGTGGCACCTCACACTGGAGGAAAGAATGCTTCAGAAACACATCCGGTGTGAAACGGACCTGAATCTCTACAGACTCCGAAATGAGCTGTTTCTATGGTAACAGTACTGACATGAACATAACTCACCTCAAATTAATGACATCACACTTTACTAGACTGTTAGTGCAGAACGACTGTAAATTGTGTGTGTGTGTTACCTGACAGATGCAGTCCGTGATCGATGTTCTCGTGAGTCCATCACCCAACCGACGTGACACTCCATTGGCGGATTCGAGCTGTGACGTGTCTTCCTCTTACGTGGCGTCTGAAACGCACATTGTTTATATTTATACAAACGCAGAGAAACTGTCTGATGACATCACAACACTGTTATGTAACGTTGCCATCTTGCTAACAAGACTGACTATATACAATTCTGAGTAATCAATAATATGCACTGTTTAAAGCTCCACCCACTATTTCAAATTTCTATTCACTTCAACAGTTAATCTGTTACAGCACTTGGTGTGTGTGTATATGTGTACCTTGGCGTCCACAGGCCGGCCATCCTTGATGACTGGGTAGAAGCGAGGGGTGTGTGTGTTGTGTTTGCAGCGGGGTGTGCGGGGTGTGTGAGGTGTGTGTGGCGCTCTGTATCCGGGCGAGTCGGGCACAGCGGTGGGGAGAGAGCGTGCCATCATGGAACGCTCCGGAGCACCGAACAGCTTATTCGCCAGGTCATCTGTAGGAACTACAACACACACACGGCTTAGTGACATCACACACACACACACAAACACGTCTCAGTCACACAACCTGATTATAGCAGAAGGTCATGATGACGATATTACTCACTGGGTTGTGGGCGGGGCGGACAGGGCGGCACTTCCTGGTTGGGGTCAATGGGGGGTTCAGGGGTCAAACAGTCAAACTGCTCACGGCTGATCAGGTGCACCTTCTTAAAGTTCTCCACCTCTTGCTGCACACACACAATCAAATTACACTGTATAAAATAACTGTACACACACACTTCCATTGTCTACATCCCAAATCACTACATTAGTGCACTAAATAGGGAGTTAAAGTAGTGCATCTATAAACATCACATTTAAAATACATAATGTTTACATATATAAAACTTCACCCCAGAGGTGTGTGTGTCCATGTCCTCCTCTAACCCTTAAACACACCAAGAGACGAACCTCTGTCCCCAGAGAGGGGGTGGTATTTATCACACACACACACACACACACACACACACACACACACACACACACACACACAATGAACAACTACACAAAGCAAAGAGTCCTGCCGCATCCAGAACAGCAGCACTAAAGGCCTACAGAGCACGAGCACACAGGTCCATTCTGGTGTACACGTGTCTGGATGATGCCCAAAGATTCACTAAGGTGCTTTATTTCTGCGTGATTCTGGATGAAACCATATTGTCCTGGTCGCTCAGGACACTGTTCTACACACTGTTCCAGTTAGCTAGTCTTGCCGGAGTCCCTGCTTGCACTCACGCAAAGTACATTGTCCTTAACCATTATGGGACAATAAGCATACCTAATAATCTCTCTCTCTCTCTCTCTTTCTGTCGAGCTACACATGATACTCCATGCCAGTCATCCCGACCGCTTCTGCTCTGCAGACCTGCCTGATCCATCCTGATGCCCTACTTCTGGTTGGAGTTCTCATCAACAGTTTTGCATTCAAGTCTCCGTCAGTGAACAGTGGAGAAGTTCAACAAAACAGTCTTCATGTAAAAATTGTAACGAATTTTCCTGGATACACAACTGCACTATTTGACCATGTAGTGTTAGCACATTTATAGAAGAGATTTATTTATAATCGCACTATCCGGTGTTACCCAGATGAGGATGAGTTCCCTTTTGAGTCTAGTTCCTTTCAAGGTTTCTTCCTCATATCGTCTCAGGGAGTTTTTCCTCTGGCTTCTTAATTGGGGATAAATTCATACATTTAAAATCTATATCCTGAATTTATATATTTCTGTAAAGCTGCTTTGGAACAATGTCCGTTGTTAAAAGCACTATACAAATAAAACTGAATTGAACTGAATTCTCTAACGTGTTCAAGCTGTTTTTACAGAAAGTAGAACTTCTACAGCACTGTGAGACAGTGAGGAGCTCCCTACATCTCTCAGCATGATGTTACAGGCCGATTTTTAGCTTTATAATGATGATTACCTTGATGGTGGCGTACTCTGGCTCGTACGTGTCGTGCCACAGGTCCTGTTCGTAGTAGAACAGGCCATCGTTAATGACCTTAACGAGCTCGTTAGTGAGTTTTGAGCGGGAGACGTGGTTGCCGGTCCGGTCACCCCCGGGGTGTTTGCGCAGGTAGGGCGGCGTCTGAGTCACAATCAGGATCTTGTTGACATCGTGGTCATCAATCTCTCCGTCTGACTCGTCGTCCGTCCACTCAGTGAAGGTGTTCCTCCGCCCGTCCATCGCCTCCATCTCCTCATCAAACAAGAAGTCCAGCTCCTCAGGCTCATCCTGATCCCCTGCAGTAAGGGCACTTCGAGGGTCCTCCGGGTTCTGACACACCACACGGGGGGGGGGAGAAAAAGACAGATGAGCAAAAGGATCAGAATGTACTACAGGGAGCGCTGTAGGCTGATTTTATGGCAGAGAACATATTTAGTGTAAATACTGTTTCCTGGTTTTACATTCTTAAGCCGTGCTGTAAATAACACATTTAGTGTGTACGTGTGTGTGTACTTTTGGTCTGGCCGGCGAGGGGCGCGGCCGTTTCTTCACTTCTATCCAGCACTCAGAGTCGAGGTCAGGAAGACTTGCTGATAAACCCTTTGGCATCGTCTTCAGGTTACACACTTCCTCCTGCTTCTGCTCAACTGCAGACAGAACACGAGGAGAACCTGCACACACACACACACCTTTAGACTCAGTTCAGCTAGTTACACACAGTTATTTCTGTCACGTCATTGGACACGGGACAGATGATGAGTGTGAGGTGCGTGTGTGCCGTACCTGTGTGAGGTGTGTCGGCTGTGTTGCGGGGGATGAATTCGGGACAGTTGATGAGCTGGGAGAAGTCGGTGTGTGTGTGTTCGGGAAGCATTAATCCAGGAAGAGGCCATTTCTCCGGTTCCTCTCTACACCGAATCTTCATATCAATAATCTCCACTTCCTTACTGTCCTTTAGAGCCTGAAATCACACACACACACACACACACACTTTAATAAGGTATGATTGATTCCCTTTCACCTGTTACCAGCTTAGTTTTCAGAATAGTGCTGCAGTAACTGACAAGTATTTCAGCTTCAGGTACAGATCCAGACTGACTCACAAAAACTTCAACATTTACACAAACATTGTTTTCTGTACAACATAATGTACTGCTTTAACAGCATTACCATGTTATAAACATTTAACATTTTATAAACGCATTCAAGTTCCTTTATTCCTGTCTGTGATGAATCTGAGTGTCAGCACTGTGGTGAAGGTGATGTCAGTGGTGTTAGCTCAGTGACGAGGCGGATGTCAGTGATGTCAATGGTGTTACCTCGGTGACGAGGTGGATGTCAGTGGTGTTGCCTTGGTGACGAGGCGAACGTCAGTGGTGTTGCCTTGGTGACGAGGCGAACGTCAGCGGTGTTACCTCAGTGACGAGGCGGATGTCAGTTATGTCAGTGGTGTTACCTCGGTAACGAGGTGGACGTCAGTGGTGATTGTCAGTGGTGATTGTCAGTGGTGATTGTCAGTGGTGATTGTCAGTGGTGATTGTCAGTGGTGATTGTCAGTGGTGATTGTCAGTGGTGATTGTCAGTGGTGTTACCCCGGTGACGAGGCGGACGTCAGTGGTGATTGTCAGTGGTGATTGTCAGTGGTGTTACCTCTGTGATGAGGTGGATGTCAGTGGTGAGCGCTTGAACACGGTGGAAGCTAGCAATCAGGGCTACAGGCAGGAAGCCGCCCTCATCCATCTTCCTCCTGAGAAAAAAGTCCCGCTCCAGGTTCCCCACACTGAAGTAGTACTCACTGTACACACACACACACACACATTACTATAAGTTTTTACGACTGATGTGTAAGTAACTCCCATGAGAAACTAAACTGTAATAAATTCAGTTGATCACATTTCTACTACATATGGTCAGCGTGACTGTTACTTAGCAACAGTAAAATCATCAGTGTAACATCAATAAATTTTACTACATCATAACATCCCAGAGCGTAGAGCAGGGGTCGGGAACCTACGGCTCTTTCAGTGATTGCCTATGGCTCAACGGCGGGTAAAAAATAAATAAAAACAATCACGACTCATGAAAGCTAGTGTGTCAATTCAATTAAAATGCTACACATTACATATTTTAAAATATCACTTAATGGATGCCCATTTGTCATGTATACACCAACCAATCGCGATATGGCACAAGCTCAAATTTCATTCAAAATTCCTGGTCTAATTCATAAATTGGTTGAAAAATACATAGCCAGTCTGTTTTCAGTTTTTTAACAAAGGTGAAATGGCTAAAAGAAAAAAAAAAAAAAAAAGATGACGAGTATCCTTCTTTCCAGTAAAACCGGACGGACAAATTTGCATATTTGGAAGTCGCATTAATGGTAAGTAGTGTTCAGATTACGTACTGCATCTTGTATTGAATTAAATGAAGTCCAAGTGCGACCTACAGGCCTATTAGAAGAAGTGCAGGCCGTTAGGTCAAGAACACACAAATAGTGAAATGGCCTTTATTATGTTACCCCTTTTTACAATTATGCAATTATAGTAAAGATAATAACTAGTAGTAATAAGAATTTGTCCAAAAAAAAAGTTATGATTTTTTCTATGAAGAGCCGGAGAAAAGTTTGAGTTTTTTTTGCTTTTATGGCTCTGCCAGTTGAAAAGATTCCCGACCTCTGGTGTAGTGTGTGTGTAGTGTTACTGTTTGTGTGTGTGTGTGTGTGTGCGCGCGCGCACACTCACATCTGTCTCTTGATGTACTCTTTGAGCAGGTCCTGGTCCACGCTGTAGAGCTCGGCGCTGCTCATGTTGTCGTAGTAATAGGTCACCGACTGTGCGTATTTAGAGTCGTACACACCGTCCTTTCCCTCGTACTTGTAGCTGTACTGATAGTCATAGTGACCTGCAGGGAACAGACACACACACACACACACACAGTACTTACATCACAGCCTCAATTCACATCTTCTGCATTTATTATACTGTTCAACACTATACAGAACAAACAGCACACATCAGTCACGTGTGTGTGTGTGTGTGTGTGCGAGACATGTTCAAACCTCGTCCTCCCCTTCCTCGTCCTCTTCCTCGTCCCCGTCCCCTTCCTCGTCCTCTGAACCCTCCTCTGAACGGCGCTCCTTCACTCTTCACACTCGACACCTCGTCATGATCGTCTCTGAACTGATCCCGCTCGTATTTCCCACTGTGCCAGTCTACACACACACACGTTAGTATTTCAGTGTTAATCACCACACTTTTATACTATTAGATCTTTTGAAACAAACACAAAACACAATCAGAAATCTGTTAAACCGACGCAGATGATAATGATGTCTGACCTCTGAGGTCGTTCCTGTTGTTGTGGTGCATTCTGGGAGTTTCCCCCTGGCGTGCGTTGTTCCTGGAGGCCGAGCGCTCTCGTGGTCCCTCAGACTTCACCTCGATCATCAAAGGAACCCATTTATGCTTATTTCCTGTTTATAGAGAAAAGCAACTTCTGGCTTCAAACATATTTAAAAATGTAATAATAATAATAATAAGAAGAAGAAGAAGAAGAAGAAGAAAAAGTAAAACAAGAAACAGAACAAGATCCTCACTGCACAACAAAGTCCAGGGGGTGGAGCTGGATCTGATCTAGCTCCAACCCCTGGACTTTGTTCTGCAGCGAGGGGTACATGGAACAAGGGGTACATGGAACAAGGGGAAGGAAAAAAAGAACGGGAAGCAGAAGTATTATTTCAACATGTAGTTCTAGACTTGTCCTGCAGGTGGCAGTGAAGCTCCACCGCAACTTACTCTAGTTACAGTGACGTGGCCCTGCACTTATCTACCGAAAATGTAAAGAGCCATCCCTGATACTGCTGCTACCTACCCCCCCCCCCCCCACACACACACACACCCCCCTACCTTTCTTCCTGTGAGCGTTGTTCTTGTGGGAGTCTTCCTCTCCGTTCTTCTCCTCTCCTGAATCGTCTGATTTGGTCTTCTGGTTCTCTTTAGTCTCCTCACTGTCCCTCTTCTCTTTAGACTCCCTTTTCACTGATGCCTTCTTACACCCCTGAACGAATAAATGAATGCGCACATGCACACACACACACACACACACACACACAATCTCTCAGACCTGAACAACTCTGACTTTAAATGATCTCACATACAGTGGGATGTTAACATTTACTCCACTCTGCTGCTGAATTCTGGACTCTAATACATTGACTGTTGATTAGTTTTTTTCTAACAGCAGCTCCGACAGCAGTGCAGTCATTCTTTAATCATTAAAATAACTGTAATTGCTGGTTAAGTTGCTGTGTGTAAGAGGAATAAAACACTCAAGGACAAAAATAAAATAATCAACTTGGTTAGACAGGAGTCCTCGCGAGATTATTAATGTATCACCTCCCTGCATAGAGAGTTAGTTTGTGTGTGTGTGTGTGTGTGTTATTCCTGTCTCTGAGGTCTCATTTCTAAAGAAGGGTGTGAGTGGAGTGAAGTGAGTCAAAAATACCCCTAACCCCTACAGGAATAACTCCAGCAGTGATGCAGCACTCGCACACACCCTCGCTTGCGCGCACACACACACACACACACACACACACACACTCGCTTGCGCGCACACACACACACACACTCGCTTGCGCGCGCACACACACACACACACCCTCGCTTGCGCGCGCGCGCACACACACCCTCGCTTGCGCGCGCGCGCGCACACACACCCTCGCTTGCGCGCGCGCGCGCACACACACCCTCGCTTGCGCGCGCGCGCGCACACACACCCTCGCTTGCGCGCGCGCGCACACACACACACACACACTCGCAGGAGGAAAGACTCGTCAATCCAGAAAGAGATTTATATCTTGATATTTTGGATGTTATTAGTTTGCATCATAATTGGCACATTTGAATAAAAAAAACCAAACAAAACGAAAAAACAGTCCCAGTGCCAGTGGGTGTGTCCAATAATCAGTGGGCGTGTCCATGTATCAGTGGGTGTGTCCATGTATCAGTGGGCGTGTCTATTCATAATTCTAGATGAAAACTGATGTTTTGGAGTGGATGTAGTATTTGGGCTGCTCAACACATCATCTATTTTTTCGTTATCACAATTCTGACATCACAGAAACTTAAAATATTCAAATGAGCCTCTAATAAATCTGTTTTATTTGTTCTGTGAGCTGAGGCATGTGCAATATAACCAAAACGTCACAATTCTGACACATTGCTACAATCCACGATACGTATCCTGATATCCAGGTTTTAAAGCTGTGTATGTATGTGTGTGTGTGTGTGTTTGTGCTGTGAAAACACCTTAACGTGTGTAAATAAACACAAACATACGACACACTGCGGAGTTTACATGTCACTCATTACTTCCTGCTGAGACTGACCTGCACTTCCTTGGTGGCGATCTCTCCGGGTGTCGGCCAGTTGGTCGCATCTCCAAAATCTCCAACCTTACATATACACACACACACACACACACACACACACACACACTTCAATATACCTGGACATATAATTACAAAAGCCTACTGATGACACTCAAGCAGCCATGAACGTGTGTGTGTGTGTGTGTGTGTGTGTGTGTGTGTGTGTGTGTGTGTTTGTTTTACCTTTGCTCCTCTCCTGGATCGGGGGTTTCCTGCTCTCACCACTTTTGCTGGTCCAGTTTGCTCTGAAAACACAAACATCATAAACACACAAACACAATTAATACACATTTATATTCTAATCTCTCTACTGGAGTCATGTGACTTCAGCCTAATTTTAGTATTTAAACATCAGAGAGTTAATGAGGCAGTGGGAGAAAAATGTAAAATACTTTAGAACAGTATTATTACTCTACTGCAGTTCAACTGAAGCAGAATGTGTCGGTGTGTAACAGCACTCGGGTGTCGGTCAGAATATAAACTTTATGAAACTTGAGAGAAAATCGTATCAGATTAATAAACTCAGCAATAATACATGTTTATAATAATCTGATGGTCAGTACAGAAGTGTGTGTGTGTGTGTGTGTGTATGTATTCCTTTATTCCTCAGGCCTGATGTGTGTTGTATGGAGCTGCACTGGACGCTACGTCTCTCTTCACATCTGATTGCTTCCTCCAGAAACGTTTAATACACACGTCTAACTTTACATTATTACACTGACAGATATGGTGTTTGTGTGCAGGCAGTTCAGGACCATGAACACACACACAGTGATCCATCTACATCCCTAATATCTGCTGCATGTGTCGTGTGTGTGAGAGAGAGAGAGAGCGAGAGAGAGAGAGTACACACTTCTCTCTAGAGATTAGTTAACACAGGTTTCCCTCAGGGCTCAGTACTCTCACCTCCGCTGTTTACACTACTCAGTAACGAGGGTTAAAAACATCACGCTACAAAAATAAAGTTCTCTCTCGCCATCACAGTGCTGTTTATACCACACCGTTTCAGACTGCAGCGTAACCCATTCATTTATCCTCTCTACTCACGTCATATACAGCGTGATTAGCACTGCAACACACACACACACACACACAGATCAGTGAAGACCAGATCTGCCCGGCCCATACACACACTCAGATAAAGAGGAACAGGGCGGATGCTTCAACTGATCATCTCTCTCTCTCCCTCTCTCTCTCACACACACACTCAGTAGGCTGATGGATGATCAGCTGTAATTGTGAAAGGTGTCAGGTCATCAGTGTAAAGGTGGAAATATATGTTCAGACTCACTGCGTACTTTATGTACTTTATGTTGAGGATTAAAACTGACATCAAGAAGTTCAGTAGCTTCATGAACAGTGAGCTTTCAGAAGGTTTTAGAGTTAAAATTCTAATTCTAGCAGTAAAAGGGAATCTGGTTAGTGTTAGCGCTCAGTAACGCGGTATGTAAGTGTGCGATAGGAGACACAGAGTAAAGGGGCGGTCACACGACACTTTTCGTTCCATTGACCTCCATTCATACGCGTGCGAATGCTGGAGACCGGACATGCGAGCTTCATGTGAAGAAGTTTCGCATTTCACTGTGTTCCAAAGTTCAAGTCCGGTGAACTCTGACCTGTGAATTCGTATCACGTGAAGAAGTGTGACCAATAAAAGATCGACCTCTTCAGGATGATTATAGCGGTGTCGCACCGTCCCGTTTAATACAACACCGTTTTAAAAGAACATAAAATCAACATCAAAATAGAAGCGGCCTAGATTGCGATGTCGCTGCGTACAGGAACAGATGGTATATTTTAACACTGGCGCGTGATGTCGTATCCAGTTGCCGCCCAAATTCGAAGAAATTAACGTTAATTCCTGAGGATGTCCATGTGATGCACCAAACAACCCCAGGATCTGTGCGGCGGCCATTTTGTGCACGTTAACAGTAAGTATAAATCAGCATTATGATGGTGTGTGTCCATGTCACAGTATACAAAGAAACTCTTCTGCCATGGCACTTTGTATCAGGCCCCGCCCTAGCACCAGGCCCCGCCCTAGCACCAGGCCCCGCCCACACGTACACTGATTTTTCTTGTGTTCACTCAAACGGTGTTCTAAACACTGAAAAGGAAGCTTTTTCCAAAAAAAAAACAAAAAAAAAAAAAACCCTGAGGTGGAGAAAATGTAAAGCGCAGTTTTCACTGTTTTACTGTGGACACGAAAAATTTATGTTTTTGAAAAAAGTCAGTTCGTCTCGGCTGCTGATCAGGTCATTACTCTGTGCTCTGTACTTTAGTTTTTGTGTTTGTGGTTTAATTTCCCAGCATGTGGAGGAGAGAATCTGATCTACTGGTTCTCCTGGGTCCACCTGACTGCTGCTTTATACAGCACTGAGAACCCAGATTACGACCCAGGACAGACCCGGATCAGACCCGAGAGAACATGATTCCTGAGCTGCAGTTCTACCTCATCGTCAGAACACAGATGAATCTCTTGGCCATGTCTGTGTTTTTCTGCATTTTTTCTTCACAAACTACTCGATACGCAGCTTTTAACGTTATACTTGAGGAGTCTGATCTAACACGTTATGGCGTCTGGTCACGTGAGGGTCATGAGCTCCTCTGGGGTCGTGTTTATGATTAGTTATAAACAGAGCTAGAGCTGAGGACAGCCAGGAAATAAACTCCTTTCCTGTTAGTTTAACAAAAGTTCATTTTTGACTTAATTTATAGAAATATATATGCACACACTTTAAAAGCTGGACAGGCCACGCCCACAAACATCGAACCACATGGGTTCTTTATTTAACGCCCACGTTTCCTTCACTTTCACACGCCTCATCTTCATCCATAGACCAACACTTTCACCTCAGCCGAGTCTAAACCTGTTTTTGGGCAATATTTGGATTATTTTTTATTTCAGGCCTTTTATTTTCATAAAATAAAACCTGTACAGTGTACATTACCGTGTGTGTGTGTGTGTGTGTGTGTGTGAGAGAGAGAGAGGACGTGATACAGATCACATCACCGTGGAGTGGAAATGTTTAACCAGATCTGAGGTCAGTGCTATAAAGTAAATAAGACAAATTTTTTTTTTTTTTTTACTTGTCATGTTATTGAGAAACCAGAAAGAAGAAGTGTAAACTCCTCTGTCCTGAGGCTGTGGGAAAACTTACAGTTACAGCTTTACCTCTGCCTATTACAAAGCACTGACACTGGAGACTCCTTCCATAAACATTACATAAACATCTCACACACATTTTTTAAATCTGTTTATTATCGACCGCTGTAAACGTCCCTGTGAATGAGCTGTGAAGGTGCCGTTACTATAGAAACGATAAGGAACACATTAATATAAACCTGCGCTACTGTCAGAGCTGCTGTTATAGAAAATTTATCAACACCTGACCAATCACAATCCAGAACTCAACAGCACTGATGTGGTGTAAATTATGATCAGTTGTATCAGACTGAAATGTGTTCAGCACAAATGTTCCAGATTATTGAGCAAATTATGATTAATATCCGCGTGTGTGTGTGATGTTTAACTGAGCAAAGATCAGAGCAGTGTATACTAAAGTGTAAAAACACACACACACACAGTGTTAAAGTTGAAGTGTCATTATGCCTAAATGTGAGGATTTTTGCTCAGTCACATGGCTGAAACACCCTCTCTCTCTTTCTCTCTCTCTCTACAGGAGCATGATGGGAGATCAGCATTAACTCAGCTATTGTACACACACCCCAACGTGTTGTAACTCATTTCCAACGTTATAACTCTCACACACACCGCTATAAACCCGCTCATGCTAAAGGATATAAAACACATGTTGTGGCGGTCTAAAGCTACAGGCTAATCAGCTAGCATTAAAGTTATTATTTAGCATTTAGACGTGTTTAGCTTGCCAAGTTACTAATACACCACCATATCCACTATAAAACTATATACACACCTGTAAATATTAATACTGCTGCGAAAAGAACGCGACTTTTCTGGAATAATTCCGACCCGAAATGAGCCGTGGAGACAAACACGTGGAGTTCATCCGGGGACTTTTACACCGCTAATAAACCTGATTAGCATCGCAGCTTCAACAAAATGGGGGGAAAAAATTAACGCGCTCGTGGTAACAAACAACAAATACTGACTGAAACAAGACAACAAATTAAATTTTAAACCCTGCGTGTACTTTATCGGAGTTAGCATGTGTGTATTTTAGCGGAGTTAGCATGTGTGTATTTTAGCGGAGTTAGCATGTGTGTAGGCCCGTCCGCCATTGTTAGCACACAGCACGAGACAGGCCAGGGTGACTGAATTAGCAGTTAGCATCCACTAGCATCACCTAGCTAGCCAGCACACTGGGTTGTGTGGTTCTTCAAGGCGAGTTAGAGACAAAACACCGCAGGAAAGTCGCCGGAAAATAGAAATTAAACAAATTCGGCTTTAAAAGTCAGAATGTGGCACTGAGTTCGATAGCAAGCGCGCGTGCCATCATAATGACCGTTAATACAGATTTACCTCAGGGCTTTTCTCACACACTCAGACACACACAGGAGTCAAACAGAATGCTACTGTTATTTGAATAAAAGCAGCCTGCTAGCTAATGATTAGTCGGAACAGAATGCTAACATGTGGACAGATAGTCATCATGTTAGCGTTAGCCGTGTGTGAGTGTTTAGCTGTTAGCCGAGATAGCATGCTAGCGGATTTGTAACAGCTGTTTGATAAACAGTCCCTCGGCAGCACTAACACCACCGCAGCGTGTTTCTGTGTGTTTAGCCGGAGTACAGAGGGAAGTGTTGGGGCAGCTCACCGGGCGCGGCCTGTCCGTTCACAGTCACCGAGTTGAGCTTCTTGGTCCAGGGGTTGACTTTGGGCGGAGGCGCCTCTCTGAACTCCTTCTTCTCCTCCTCCACGTTCTCCTTCTCCTGCACGCTGGTCTCCTCCCCGGCCTGCTTCGAGCTCGGCTCCGGGGTGAGCGCTCCGTGTCCGGCGGGCGGCTGGAGGTCCTCCTCCTGCAGGAGCGGGGTCGCGGTGGCGGTATTGGTGGTAGTGTTGGTGGTGTGCAGGAGAGTCTCCACCTGAGTGGCCATGTCTCCGTTCCTCCTTTCCCCCAACGTGAACGTGCTCTCCAAATTAAACCACAAAAAAGTCCCTCTTTTGTGTGTCTCTTCCCTCACTCCTGCTCCTCTCCGCTCCACTCGGCTTCGCTCTGAGCCGCACAATGGCGGATTCTCGTTAAAACATGTAAAATGTTGTAAAAATAATAATAAATCCTGCAGTGAACCTCTCGGCCTGATTCTTCCCTCAGCGATCAGCACCACGCGACAGCCGCCCGGGGGCGCGCACGCAGCAACGACGGAGGAGACGTGAACGCGCCCGCTACGTTACGTACGTCACGTCACGCTACGCAATGACGGCGCGATGACGTCGCCGCTCTCTTGCTGTGGCCGTACGTGTGGCCCTGAGGGGGGTTTATTGACCTGTTGCTGTAACATGAAGACCTCTGAGCTCCTCCACCCTTTAAAGCAGCGCTTTAAACCTTTTGTTCAAACAACCCAAATGGACATTAAGAATTTTCTGCGACCCCAAGCCTTTACCACACTACATTTTTAAATTCCAGATTTATAATATAGGACTACTGTAACATGAACATTTTATGATGATATGGGTGTGTACCTCACACTGATTTACCAGTCTAGTGGGAAGTGTTGTGTTGTTATAGGGAGAACAATCCACCCCCGGGGTGATGTGATACGGCCCCACGCCAAGCAGCCTGGTCTATAACTGACCTGTGAAGCAGCGCCACCTTCATCCAGCTGGACATACACTCCATCACCTGTCAGTGGATCATCAACTTTCTGAAAGGAAGGAAACATTATGTGAAGTTCTCAGACCCCATGACAATCAACACAGGCGTACCACAGTGTTCTCTCACCACCACAGAGAGATCCATCAATATACTCAAGTTTGCAGATGACATGACTGTAGTGATGAGGTTACCTGTAGAAGTCTTACAGTGTTGTGTGTCCATAACAACCTTCAGCTTAATGCTGCCAGGACGGTTGAAATGCTGGTTGCCAACCTGCGACAATCTACACCTCAGCTGTGTACAAAGTCGAGTCTTTCAGGTTCCTGGAGACCACCATCACCAACTCACTGAAATGAGACAACAACATAACCCCCATCCTCAAGAAATGCTCACACCAGCTCAGGAAGCTCAGTATTTCTCAACCCGTCCTGAAAAGATTTTACTGAGCTATTATAGAGAGTGTGCTCACCTCCTCCATCACAGTGTGCTTCCCTTCTGCATCTTCCATCTGCAGGACCAGACTGCAGCTCGTGCTCCATTCGGCTGAGAAGGACATCGGCTGAGAACTCACCAAAATCGAGAGGAGAGCGGTGAAAATGACTGAACATCCTGTCCACCACCTCTCTGTCAAACTGCCATCGCAGAGGCACTACAGGTCCATCACCTTCCCAACCACACGACACCAGCACATCTTCTCTCCAGACGCTGTCCAGTTACTAAACCACTCTGGCCCATAGCACCTCACACCCGACTACCTCACACACAAATATCTCCCACATCATCACACTATCTGTCATTTTCTAGTATTATTGCACTGTCTGTTATCTCATGTCAGTCCACTGTGTAATTGTGGTGTTATTGTGCTGTTTGTCATTTTTAAATGGGTTAATGTTTAATAGTGGCACCATTGGCCAGATCTATCTATCTATCTATCTATCTATCTATCTATCTATCTATCTATCTATCTATCTATCTATCTATCTCTCTCTCTCTCTCTGTGTCTGTCTACTACGGGCAAAAGTATGTGCACCACTGACCATCACACCCACATGTGCTTGTTGAACATCCCATTCCAGATTTATTCCCCCTTTGCTGTTATAATAAGCTCCACTCTTCTGGGAAGGCTTTCCACTAGATTTTGGGGAATGGCTGTGGTGATTTGTGTTCATTCAGCTACAAGAGCATTAGTGAGGTTGAGGTCAGACGCTGATGTTGGGTGAGGAGGCTCCAGTTCCAGTTCATCCCAAAGGTGTTCAGTGGGGTTGAGGTCAGGGCTCTGTGCAGGACACTCCAGTTCTTCCACCTTCTTCCAACCTTAACACACAATGTCTTCATGGAGCTCACTTTGTGCACAGGAGCATCATAATGCTGGAACAGGTTTGGGCTTCTTAGTTCCAGTGAAGGGAAACTGTAAAGCTACAGAGTACAGAGACGTTCTATACAACTGCATGCTTCAGACTTTGTGGGAAAGTTTTGGAGAAGAGCTTCATACAGTATGGGTGTGATGGTCAGGGGTGCACATACTTTTTGTCATATAGTGTTCAATATGACATTTATCTGTCTGTCTAGTGTTAATGGTTAAAGTAAATGTATTATTGTTATTATTATTATTATTATTATTATTATTATTATTATTATTATATATATATATATATTTTTTAAACCCCCATAGTTTCTCTGTAATGCACTGATTGTGTTTAATGTGTAAATGATGTAATATTCTGTAAAGATTAAAATTTTCACTGCAGCACTTCTCCTGAAATGGTAGTGTGTTCCTGAATATATTTTACACTGTGTGTGTGTGTGTGTGTGTGTGTGTGTGTGTGTGTGTGTGTTTGTGTGTGTGCGCGTATGAACATGATCAGATTCACGTCGTTACTGAACATGTTTTTAGTTTAGAAAGTCTGTCAGCTCTTTCAGTCTACAGATTATTATTCAGCTGCTCATCTAAAAACATGTTGTACAGTAAAGACTGTAAGTTATTCTTCAATTACAGTGAAGTTAATATTCAATGAGTGTGTGTGTGTGTGTGTGTGTGTGTGTGTGTGTGTGTGTGTGTGTGTGTGTGTGTGTGTGTGTGATTTCATCAGTTCTATGAAATCACTGAAGAAAATGTAACATTTCCATCCTAAATCACACCTCTGACATCAGTTCCTCATTTTCACTGATCAGGTGCTGCACTGGCCTACAGTTTAATTCTTTCACATTGTCCTCCTTTAACTAACACACACACACACACACACACACACACACACACACACACAAAATGCACAAAAACTGGACTCAGCAGCTGGTCAGCAGAACACACTCGACAGCTTTGAAATATAGAACTGCTCAGTAAGCAGTGTGTGTGTGTGTGTGTGTGTGTGTGTGTGTGTGTGTGTGTGTGTGTGTGTGTGTGTGTGTGTGTGCATCTTTGTATTTGTTTAAACCTCGGCACACACTCTCAGTCTGAGCGCTCTATTCTAAACCTGTGCAACATGTAAAAATACAGCAACAATAATGATTAATGAAACAAACACACAAACACAACACCAGTTGACAGCAACAATTACACAATTATTACACAACTATACACATAATATTTCCATTATTGTAATTATTATTAATTATATATAATTTGTATGATTATTATGAAGCATGTAAAACAAGTGTATTTATAAAATAATAAAAATAACAAATTATTCTTAAGTGCTGCATTTAATTTCTGCATTACTGAGTCATGTTTCAGCGGGTCTACACACACACACACACACACACACACACACACACACACACACACACACACACACACACACACACACACACACAGTATAGTGGTGGTGATGTACAGTCTCCGCCCCCTGGTGGACATCCTCTCTACTGCAGCAGTAGTTATTATTATTATTATTATTATTATTATTATTATTATTATTATTATTATTATTATTATTACTATTATATTTCAGATTAATTTGTAGTTAATCTTAAATATAATATTATAGAGTTATAATGAGTGCTCTACATGACTAACGGGCATCGATTATGAATTATGTAATATTTTAAAAATACGTAATATGTAGAGTTTTAATTGAATTGACATGTTAGCTTTCATGATTCGTGACTGTTTTTATTTATTTTTCCCCGCCGTTGAGCCATAGGCAATCACTGAACTGATTATTCCATAATCAGTAATAGAATAACAGTGACCACCAAACCGAATGCCGGATTTCAGTGCGGAACCTGGGCTGGCCAATCAGATAAATCGGGTGGTTCTTAGCTCCTCCCACTGCTCTCTGTTTTAAAGGTGTGTGAGTTTATTTTGCACTTTACTGGAGGAACAGAGGCTCAACCTGAGAAACAGCAACACAGCAAACTACACAAACTGTGAGATTACATTTATATTAACATTATATTTATATGAACCCTTTTACATACTTTGGTGTGTTTTGAGTTGGTGTGTGTGTGTGTGTGAAACAGTTTTCTGTGCTTTGTGCTTTAAATCATTACTGCTTTAATCCTTTAAAGCAGCCTCTCTACTGCAGCAGCGCGGATTATTATTATTATTATTATTATTATTATTATTATTATTATTACATTTAAGATTAATTTGTAGTTAATCTTAAATATAATATTATAGAGTTATAAAGAGAGCTGTATCTCCTGTAAAATCACACAATAATAATCCAACAAGGAAAACAGGTTTTAATTATCATGTATTGGCTCCACTCGCTGACAGGGGGCGTGGCCTGTTACCTATAGGTGCTGAATGTGTTTCAGAACACCAGCTATTCACCTGAGTAAATTAGCCAGGTGATCGAGTTCATGTTCTTTCAGTCTGCAGCCTGTTCGTTTCATACAGTTTCTGATGACGAAAAGAAATAAACACTTTCCCTGTAATTCGCTATGAAAACATGATTGTTTTTTGTAGTTCTACAGTCTGAGAGCAGTGGAACTGTAACTCTACACTTTTACTGAAACTCTGGAGTTAAACAACATTCAGAGCTTTTCTTCCTCTAGTTCAGAGGTCGGGAAACCATAAACCAAAAAAAAAGTTTTTTTTTTCCTCTAAAGAGCCAGAGAAAAGTTAACATATTTTTTGACGTTTTAATCAATCAATCAATCAATCATCATCATCATCATCATCATCATCATCATCATTATTATTATTATCTTTACCAGGGACATCACTAGAGATTTTAGGGGGTCTGGGCGTACTCCCCCTAAAATTTTTTAAAGCCGCCAAAACATCTTTCTAGTGATGTAACAATGCGTGTAAAATCTATAGAAATAAGGTTATTTTTGGTCAGTGTATACCTGTCTCATTATTTGTGTTAGAGACTGATCTAATTTGACTTAAATTATATCAAAATAAAGAAATTAAAGTCCACTTTGTCCCCATCCATCCAACACCAACAAAAGGCAAAAATGGCTGCACTATGTAGCCAAAATACTTTTTGGATTTTATTTAGAGAGAGAGAGAGTGAGTGAGTGAGTGAGACAGCAATCAACACTATATTACTGCACATTGTCTTTAACTACGTTTACATGGGCAGTTATAATCGAGATCTTATTTGTCTGTCCGAGTTTACGTGACACGATGCGTAATCGAATGATTGATACGGTTTGGTGCGATCCCTTGTGCTCCACGTTACCTCTTGTAATGATCTGGCAGTATTTCCCTTTATGACCAGGAGGGGGCGCGTGACCGCGTCATTCCGCGCTCTCGCTGCCTGTGTGTGAGTCTGCAGCAAGTGTGTGAGTGAACAGCCGAACTGTAACCGTGATAATGGTCAGCATAATTATTAACACCAATTACAAATGTTTAAACAGTAAACTGTGTCGTGCGTGGATCATTCGCTGACCAACAGAACGGCTCGATTAAAGTGTATACATGCTGGACGAAGTCGAGCTACAAGTCCGATTTTGGAAGTTTGATTTCAGAACGATTTCAGTCGGACTAAAGCGTTTACATGGCATTTCAAAAAGGTGAATTATTGCTTTAGCTCGATTGAAATTGAACTTTTAACGTGCATGTAAACAAGCTTACTGTCTGGGGGTCCGCTGAGTACCCACAGTAAGCCGCTGGATGTGTATCTGTCAACCGAAAAACGCGTGGACAAATAGGTGTGGCGTGTACAGCAGCCTCCTCCAGGTCCTAGTGCCCACCCAAGAACAGGTTTAAGATGCGATGGAATGAACCGTTGATGAAAAAAATAAAGAAATCAAAAAGAAAATTTCCTGGCTGATATATTGATTAGCTTAGGGGGGCTAATGAATATTTGTGTGTGTGTGTGTGTGTGTGTGTGTGTGTGTGTGTGTGTGTGTGTGTGTGTAAAGATGCAGTAAGTAAGGGAGAGTAATCTGAACACTATTACCATTCATGCGACTTCCAAATATGCAAATTTGTCTGTCCGTTCTTACTGGAAAGAACGATACTCATCATCTTTTTTCCTTATAGCCATTTCACCTTTGTTAAAAAACTGAAAACAGACTGACTTTGTAGTTTTCAACCGATTTATGAATTAGACCGGGAAATTACCACTCTGCAATATACAGGTGCATCTCAGTAAATTAGAATGTCATGGAAAAGTTCATTTATTTCAGTAATTCAACTCAAATTGTGAAACTCGTGTATTAAATAAATTCAATGCACACAGACTGAAGTATTTTAAGTCTTTGGTTCTTTTAATTGTGATGATTTTGGATCACATTTAACAAAAACCCACCAATTCACTATCTCAACAAATTAGAATATGGTGACATGCCAATCAGCTAATCAACTCAAAACACCTGCAAAGGTTTCCTGAGCCTTCAAAATGGTCTCTCAGTTTGGTTCACTAGGTAAGCCACAAACATTCATTGCCAAAGAAGCTGGCTGTTCACAGAGTGCTGTATCCAAGCATGTTAACAGAAAGTTGAGTGGAAGGAAAAAGTGTGGAAGAAAAAGATGCACAACCAACCGAGAGAACCGCAGCCTTATGAGGATTGTCAAGCAAAATCGATTCAAGAATTTGAGTGAACTTCACAAGGAATGGACTGAGTCTGGGGTCAAGGCATCAAGAGCCACCACACACAAACGTGTGAAGGAATTTGGCTACAGTTGTCGTATTCCTCTTGTTAAGCCACTTCTGAATCACAGACAATGTCAGAGGCATCTTACCTGGGCTAAGGAGAAGAAGAACTGGACTGTTGCTCAGTGGTCCAAAGTCCTCTTTTCAGATGAGAGCAAGTTTTGTATTTCATTTGGAAACCAAGGTCCTAGAGTCTGGAGGAAGAGTGGAGAAGCTCATAGCCCAAGTTGCTTGAAGTCCAGTGTTAAGTTTCCACAGTCTGTGATGATTTGGGGTGCAGTGTCATCTGCTGGTGTTGGTCTATTGTGTTTTTTGAAAACCAAAGTCACTGCACCCGTTTACCAATAAATTTTGGAGCACTTCATGCTTCCTTCTGCTGACCAGCTTTTTGAAGATGCTGATTTCATTTTCCAGCAGGATTTGGCACCTGCCCACACTGCCAAAAGCACCAAAAGTTGGTTAAATGACCATGGTGTTGGTGTGCTTGACTGGCCAGCAAACTCACCACACCTGAACCCCATAGAGAATCTATGGGGTATTGTCAAAAGGAAAATGAGAAACAGGAGACCAAAAAATGCAGATGAGCTGAAGGCCACTGTCAAAGAAACCTGGGCTTTCATACCACCTCAGCAGTGCCACAAACTGATCACCTCCATGCCACGCCGAATTGAGGCAGTAATTAAAGAAAAAGGAGCCCCTACCAAGTATTGAGTACATGTACAGTAAATGAACATACTTTCCAGAAGGCCAACAATTCACTAAAATGTTTTTTTATTGGTCTTTTGAAGTATTCTAATTTGTTGAGATAGTGAATTGGTGGGTTTTTGTTAAATGTGAGCCAAAATCATCACAATTAAAAGAACCAAAGACTTAAACTACTTCAGTCTGTGTGCATTGAATTTATTTAATACACGAGTTTCACAATTTGAGTTGAATTACTGAAATAAATGAACTTTTCCATGACATTCTAATTTATTGAGATGCACCTGTATATCTCAAGCAATTTTGCAACAATAGGGCTTTAAAGTCTTAAAGACATCCTTGACCCAGGGCTGAATCCTCTTGAAAGTAGAAACTGATCTCAAATGCGGTGATTTAGACCTTTGGACCAATCCAGATTGCTTACTCAGCAGATAAGTCCAAAGATCCTCATCATTAAAGCCAATAAATTCTGGAAGAGGCGGGGCTCCCCCTTGAAATGAGACCTCTTGCTCCCGCAGGAAGAGTCTACACAAAGCCCTCGGGTTCACACCTTCCACAATCAGAGCCTACCAGAAGCAATAACTGTGGAAATTAATACATGCAATAACTAACTGCAATCACCTATTTTCTGCCATGTTTTCTTCTATTTTCTTCATGTGTATAACCATTAAGTTGCCACTGTTTGTTCCATTTATTTAGCATGTATGAGTATAGATGCACTAGGAGGATCATTATGTTTTAATATTAGTAGTGTACTTAATAATAGTCAATATATGTCGTGTGTGGTATGTGTGTGTTCGTTGAGTGATTTCCTGAAGGATGAGAGTAAGGAAATTTGGGTAGAATGTTGTTGTATGTACATGTAATATTTCGGGACAAAGTTTAATCCACACATCATTGAAGAGTGCAGAACCACCCATCTGCAGAGACAATGGGCTGATTAGCATAATAGGTGGAGAATCTGGCTAACACACCACCTAAAGACAATGTTTGATTGGAGGAAACCTTCTGGGGCTGGACTAGCCAGAAAAGAGTTAAAATCATTCAGATTCGTTCAGATCATGGTCTGTGCAATAGCATGCAACGCTAGAAACTCGGAACTTCATTCACTCTGCTGAAAGTCATTTTCACCCCGCTTATGTAGGTATGTATGTGTGTGTGTGTGTGTGTGTGTGTGTGTGTGTGTGTGTGTCTGTGTGTGTGTGCGTGTGTGTGTGCGTTTATGTGTTAGATTAGTTTCTGTGTCGTAGAATAGTTCAATAAAGTCTCGTCTGTTCTTAAATATGCGTGTCTCATGTGCTTTACAGATGTCTGCTGCCTTGAATTGCGATCTCGCTACTAAGCTCATAAAATAATATTTCACTATATTTAGGATATTATTGCCGGTGGCCATGGAGGTAATATCTAATGCGTAATTAATGAATACGCTAAATTCAACTTATCGCTGGACGAATAGTTGATCAGTAATACTAAATTAGCCAAATTCCCCTTCTGAGCTGATCTGCTAATCTTTCCTACCTATTTGGAGGCGAATACAGGTAGCTCAATCTAAACAGTTAATTTTTACTTAAATAAAATGGTGGAGAATGTAACAATATAACAATATAACAATATAAGGAGTCTTTCAGGTTACGGATTTCTACAGATCGATATTCTCTCATTAATGTAAATGAAAATGCAAATAATCCTGAATTTCAGGTTTTCTGCATGGCAAAAAAACAAACAAACACCTACTATAGTACCTGTGTTGATGTTTATGGAGGTAAAACTGAATAATATTCCACTAAATCACACAGATTTGATTAATGATACACAGAATATGTCCTGGATCTGGAAATGAATTATGAATCTAGGAAACTATTACATTCTGATTGGAAAATGTTTCTTGGAAACCATTAGACCAGTTCCCATTTCACAGCTCCTGTGCAGCTCTGGAAAGTCTGGAAGAGTCCAAAATGTTTGGAAAAAGTTGTCAAAGTAATAAAGACTCAACAATTTCCATTTTTCTCTTCATTATTGCAGCTTCACTAATGCACACTTACTGATTTTACATCACAGGTCATAACCTTTCATAAAACTAATCTTACAAATTTTGTAAAGTTTAAAAGATGGTCTGGAAAATGATCATTTTTTATAACAGAAAGTAAAGTAATAATGTGTCCCATTTCCTGAACACGACTTCATCAGCATGATCATTTTTATCATTAGTCCTAATAGCAGATCATTTTAAACCTGCTTTTCTTTTTTCTGAACACAGCGAGGATGTTGAAGGGAAAAGTGGCTGTAGTGAGCGGCTCGGCTCAGGGTTTGGGAAAATCCTTCACACAAATACTGCTGGAAAATGGAGCTCAGGTGACCTGCAGATACACTCGCTTATTTATATAAACACAGATTTATTTCAGACTGGTCTAAACGTTCAGGGGTAGATGTTCAGAGGTAAATGTTCAGGGGTAAATGTTCAAGTGTACACCTGCAGGTGGTCATGTTGGATGTGAAGGAGGCGGTGGGTCAGGAGCTGCAGGTCCAGTTGAATCAGCAGTACGGATCGGACCGGACGCAGTTCTACAAAGCAGACGTGTCGTCGGATCAGCAGTTTACAGGTTCGACTGGACAGTGACTGAGTCTCTGTGTGTTTATAACCAACTCTCTCTGACTGTCAAAGGAAATCATGTGAGGAAACAGTGAATGTTATGTAAGCGACTGTACATGTGCTTGTGCATTTGTGTGTGCATGTGTGTGTATGTGTCTGTGCATGTGTGTGTACATATGTATGTGTGTGTGTGTGTGTGTGTGTGTGTGTGTGTGTGTGTGTGTGTGTGTGTGTGTGTGTAAAAACCCTGCAGTGGTGTAATTTTGCTTGCCAGGATACGACTAACAATCTGTGTTAAATTACAGTCTGATCTCATGTCAGAGCTTCAGTCTTACATTCCTAAAGGCAGACAGACAGGCAGGCAGACAGGCAGACAGACAGGCAGGCAGGCAGACAGACAGGTAGGCAGACAGGCAGACAGAAAGGCAAACAGGCAGGCAGACAGGCAGACAGAAAGGCAGACAGACAGGCAGAAAGACAGACAGGCAGACAGAAAGGCAGACAGACAGGCAGAAAGACAGACAGGCAGACAGGCAGACAGACAGGCAGGCAGATAGTTTCTGCAGTGAATTAACACATACAGACACCTGGACATAAAGGCTGCACAGGTGAAAGCTAGGTGAAAGTTTGTGCACCTCTGGACTGAATGAAGAAGACAGATGAGTTTTATAGGAAGCAGATCTTTTTGTCATGTCCTTCTTTACCTCTTTAAATGTCTCTAAACTCGTTTACAGTCTCTGAACAGATCCATCTGAATCATTTTGAAACTTGTGTACATTTATAACTTTTAGTAATATTTATGTAAATAAGTTGTAAAAGAGAGAAAGTTTTCCATCCAGGAACCAGGGAGGATGCAAATGTGTACACTCAACTGTCAAGAGTCATTTTTATCTGTCTGTACTACAGTCTGTTTCTGTCATGCACTACAGTGTCTGAATGTGTGTGTGTGTGTGTGTGTGTGTGTGTGTGTGTGTGTGTGTGTGTTGTGTGTGTGTGTGTGTGTGTGTGTGTGTGTGTGTGTGTGTGTGTGTGTGTGTGTGTGCACAGTATACAGCCCCTGATGAGGCCACTCTGTGTTCTGTAATTGCAATCAGTATTGTGTAGCTTGTACATGTCATATTTATACACACACACACACACACACACACACACACACACACACACACACACACACACACACACACACACACACACTCCTGGATCAGCAGAAATAAATATTTCTGTGGAATGGAGATGAAACACTCTGATTAGCTCCACATGCAAAGTATTAGCCTCGTCCTCCTACGCAACAGTTTCTAACAAGTGAAAGAAGAAACTGCTCCTGCAAACCTCCACTTTACCTCTGAAAAAACCTTTATGGCTTAAAAACATCATCATCTGGTGTCGAATGTTAAACCCTCAGTTTCAGCTACGAGACAGCAGGTCTACACACGAGCCATCCAATCAGATCCTCATAATGCAGTCGGGATCTGACACAGGGATTCTTCATGTACAGTCCTGTCTCACGCACTGCTGGATCTCAACCCTCTCCTCCACCTCCACCTCTACCACCTCCTCCACCTCCACCTCCACCTCTACCACCTCCTCCACAGCTCCTCTCAGAACATTAGGAGAACATGGAGGCACAGAGCTCTCACCACACTGAGGAACCGTATAAAGCAAAAAAACATGCAAACGACAGGAAGAGAAAATAAAAGAGAAAGAAGAGGAAATGAAGAACCAGTTAAAAAGTCTAGATATGTGCAGCACTGGGGCGTGGCTAAAATGCTAAACTCTCAACTGATTAATGTCAGGTAGCAACCGTTACCTGGGTGTGATTGGAATACCAAAAAGTAGGGTGGGGCTTGGGATTAGCAACAATAAAACTGGTTACAATCAGATCAGAACCAGAAAGAGCTTTACTGCCAAGTGTGCTCACACACATAAGGAATTTTATAACTTGGTAAGTGGAACTTTCTCCCAAAATTCACTTATTTCATAACTCCACTTGTCAGCTACTGTGTCAGAGAACAAACACACAACATACTGCTGCAGAACTCCAGCTCGGTTCTGCTTCAGTTCATGTTCTACTCAAAATACACACACTGAGTCACACAACAGAAAGCGTTTACTCTTTCGTCAGGACATTGTGAGTTTGGATCCTGATGATCTGTGCCCAGAAGTCCAAGAGAGCAAAATTGTCTGTGCTCTCTGGGTGGGAGGGGCTTAATCTCTCCCCCCTGTCAATCACAGCGATAATAGCCAATAGCATGCATCTGTGAGCTCAAGTATGTGGAACAGGGTAGATAGCGCTTTCCTTGGAGTGAGTTACGCTGCTCTGTGACAGCAGTTCGAAAAGATGCAGTTGGCTTCACATGTTTCAGAGGAAGCACGTGTTGGTCTTCACCCTCCCTGACCGGTAGCCGCTGTATGACAGGGCAGAGCTGAGTGGTGGGGTGGAAACTGGCCAAAGTACGGTGAAAATGGGAGGAAAAAAAGAGGGTGAACACCACATAATAAATAAATAAATAAATAATACAAATGAAAATAATTCTAATAAATAAATGCATGAATACACTGTACACTCATGAAGTGAAAAGAGTGAAACATCAGGATCTGGATTTGTTCTTTATTTAAAGTTTTAATCCTCAGGTGATCTTTTACCTTTAATTTCATCTTCTGCAGCAGACATACAGGCTCCAGGTCACTGCTCCGTACGACACCACTGCTATAGGACTATAGAGGGAATTTACTACTGTGTGTGTGTGTGTGTGTGTGTGTGTGTGTGTGTGTGTGTGTGTGTGTGGTGTGTTTATTCCTCATGCTGCTTCTTCTTGAAGTGGTTAATATTCAGACTTTTCAGACTCTGAGTTTTTATTTTTACAAACTATACACACTTTAAACAGTTTCAGATTAAAGTGTGTAACTTTCTCACTGAAACACACAGACACAATGTTGGAGAATTTAAATTCACAATGACAGCTGATGACATCATAACGGGTGCTACAGCAGCCAACCAATCAGCAGCTTCGCCTTAATTGCACATTCATTAGAATCCTAAGACACACTCATTATAATCACACACACACACACACACACACACACACACACACACACACACACACACATACACACACACACAGTCTCATCTTTTATATATCTCATAATCACATGCAGCTATTTTTTTAGAGAGAGTGAGACAGTTTACAACTGTCTGTCTGCTCTGTGTTTATTACAGAGGTGTTCCAGAAGATTCTCAGTAAATTTGGTC
>CM042541.1:10955000-10960000 GCA_023630585.1 Cranoglanis bouderius | reverse complement strand
TAAATACAGTGTGTAGGTGTATATATACATTTAGATAGATTTATATATTATCAGTTTTTTTTAAGCTGTTGTTCCTCCTGACGCACTAATCTGAGATCTGAACCACTCTCTCACACATAATCTCCATCTCTAATCACTGCCTTTAATTACACATAACATTTATTACTGCACTCTATTCAGTTTATAACAAGCATTCTGTGTGTGCGTGTGTGTGTAATGACATTTATGACCTGTATGAATGAATGACAGCCACGTTTATGAGGTGAGAGTGAAGGGGCGGGGCTTCACAGGCAGGAGGAATTTTAATTGGTAGTGCACATGGGAGGAGGACACGTGGAACACGCCTCCCCACCCCCACCCCACCAGCCCCACCCCCCCCACCCCCCCCACCCCCACATTTTGTGTCTCTCTCTCTCTCTCTCTCTCTCTCACACACACACACACACACACACACACACACACAGTCACACATGGGCAGGGCTTGAGTTAAAGCATCAACCACTAGATGGCAGCAACTCACTAGTTAAACACACACACACACACACACACACACACACACACACACACACACTTAAATTAACATTAATGTTTACATTAGTTTTCATGTGTTTGTGTGTGTGTGTGTGTACATTTACATCTTTTCTATTTCATGCTGAACATCTTTAATTGGTCGTATTAATTCGTTTATTCACTCTTCACACCCTAACCCCTAGCCCCTAACCCCGGACCCCTGACCCCTGAATAGTGCAGGATGCAGTGAGTGTAGTGTAGTGATCAGGAGGTCATTAGCACGCGGCTGATGTGAGGCGGATTTACAGCGCGGCTTTAGCGGCCCGTGTGTGTGGAGGTGAGACTGATGAGAGTGAGACAGGTTTACTGCACACCTGTAATGAGGTCACATCCCATTCGCTCAGCTTTCACTACACAGTGCAGGGAATTCTGATCCTGTTCAACAAAGCAAAGACTGAGTGAAACATTTAATAATAATAACAATAACAATAACAAATAATAATAATAATAACAATAATAACAATTATTGTTATTATTATTGTTGTTATTATTATTATTATTATTACACTAAGTGCTGTTTGGACCTTGTCTTCACACACACACACACACGCGCGCGCGCTGTGGAGATATAATGCCGGACACACGGTTCCTCCCACAGCAGTGTGAAGCTCCTCAGCGTTAAAAGCTGATTATTTGTGATGACGTCATTATTATATTATTTTAACCACTTGTTATTGGTGTATGTTTGTAGGTGTTTGTGTGTGTGTGTGTGTAAATCAGTTGAGAGGAAATGAATCTGATCGGAAACTACCATAATCTTTATCTTCATCTTCCTCCTCCTCCTCACGGTTTTGTGCACGAGCCTACTTTACCATTCGCGGCGCGCTGTCACGAGGATGCGCATCATCCTCATCCTCACCGCAGGCCCGGGGCTCGCGCAGGAGAAACCAGGCACCTTGAGACCCGGCCCCGTCACTGGGTCGCGGTGTGTCCTCGGGAGCGCGCGCGCAGCAGCAGCAGCTGTGGTGGAAAGCCTCGGGTGGAGCGGCGGCGCAGCGTGAGCATGAACACGGCGTTCACGGAGCTGCGCGAGCTCATCCCGCACGTTCCCGCAGACACCAAACTGTCCAAAATCAAAACCCTGAGACTGGCCGCCGGGTACATCGCTCACCTGACCGACATCCTGCACGCGCACACCGGACACACGGTGAGAATATACTCACACACTCACGAGCTCAGTGTCCGGTATCATCACGAACTGTTTAAGGTTTATAAATACAAACATCATTAAAATCTAAATTAAATAAATTAAAGATAATATAAAGAAAATTCTAATCTTTTACTTTTCATGAGTGTTTTAAATTCACATCACTGTAATGATGAATTACTCCGTTACTGTGATTCATAAATATCAAGAATAACATTTAAATATGATTAATAAAAACAAAAAAAATAATTAAAATACTTCTGTAGTGAATATAAATTGGGTTTCTCACAAAATCTTACAGCAAAATGACAAAATGGCTGCAAAGTTGAAGGATTTATAATTACACAAAATAAAATATTTAATTAAATAATAACAGAAATATGCAACAAGTTAAACATAATTAAACATATATCCAGATGCAAAAAATGTCATCTTAGCAAATTCATTTTTTTTGTAAATCAATGATGAATTCCATATCTAAATATTTCTACACATTTAACTTTCATTTAGCATATTTCAATAATCTGCCGTAATGAGAAATATTTTTTTTAAAAATCTTTCCTTTATTTAAAATAACTTCCCTTGATAAGAAATATTTTTTTAATGATGTGTAAAAGTGGAATTTAAAGGAACCTGAAAAAGTGGAAATTCAGACACAAAGGGAAAAGGTTTGGATTGTGTGTTATTGGTGTAATATCGAGTCTAAAGCTATAAACCTTGTGTTTGTGTTTCTCTGCAGCGAATGAACTTTACCAAAATGAGTCAAAAATCTGAACACAGAAAGTCTGTAGTATTTAAATATAAATCTGGAAATGTGTTTATTTGTCATGAGGAAAAAACAAAAAGCCAGATTTTAAATTTAATAACACACTCCTGTATTCAGATCTCAGAGTTTTACACACACACACACACACACACACACACACACACACACACACAGATTGTGTTTGGATGGTGATCAGGATGTTTGGTTCAGTGAATGAATCTCTGCATTGTGATGTGAGTTCAGTGAAACTTGAATTGTGTTAATATTTATTCTTTTATTTGCTCAGGATGTTATTCAGATTCACAGATTTCTCTGTTTGTGAAGGAAAACAGGATTATAAAGAAAAGTGTGTTAAATGTTTTTAGAATAATAGTGTGCAATGAAAATGTAAAACCATAAACATGATTAATAAATGAAATGTTGAGCAAAATTAACTGTGATTTTATAATTCTGCATCAGCAGCTCAAATCCACTTAAAAGTATAAAGAGTTATACAACAACAACAACAACAATAATATGTAAGTTAGGGAGATTGAAATAATTCAAATGTAACTAGCTTTTTTAAAATGAAATATTAGAATTGTATTATTTTTTGAAGGTGTTTACTGTGGATTTGTTTTTCACCTTCACTATTATTATTATTATTATCATTATAATAATAAATGGTATTAAAGTGTGAATATATTTATCAGTGTATTTCCCCTTTCTGTGATGTTACTCTGTGTGTGTGCGTGTGTGTGGACTCTTTAATCCAGTACACTGATGAGAATGAAACCGGAAGTCGGTTGGGCACTCGAGTGACGTCAGCAGCGCTGTGTTTACCAAGCCAGTCCCCGCCCCATCTGACCCCGCCCACTTTGGCAGTGATTTGTCAGTCGTGTTGTGGGCGGAGCATGGCTCTGGACTGTGAGGAGATGATGGAGGTGTGTGAGGGGCGGAGACTCTGATGGAGCTGAATTATTCTCATGTCTCAGAGATTTAACACTGAACTCAAATAAATACAAATATATAGTTCTGTTTTGATGTTTTCGTCAACACGAGCACTCACAAATGTTCTCGTACTAATTTTATAAATCTACCTCAGAGATACTGAATGCTTTAATTTGGACTGAAACAAAATTAATAAATTATTTGTGACAAAATTCTATAATTGTAATTGTTTTTAAAAATTTTTTTTACATCACTTATTTTTCTTCTATATGGAACAATAAACTGTTTTATAATATAAAAAAACCCACTAAATTAAACAGGAAAAGACACTTTTACTCTCAATATCAACTATATGAATATGCAAATTAGGAATACCCCGCCCATTTTATCAATAACTAGAAATGTGTTGTAGTGTTTCAGCAAAAATCCGACACACCATCATAATTCTCTCTCGCTCTCTTTATCTCTCTCTCTCTCACACACACACACACACACACAGCTGAGTAAGGCTGATTCAGACATTTTACTGCATAATACCAGTAATAATGATAACCTGTATTAATATTATTAGTATTATTGGTGACATTTACGTGATTATTAAACATTTACTCTCTGACAAAAACTAAAACTTTATTACATTAGAAATAAAATATAACGAAGTTAAACTCCACTGAAGCCGAGATCAGTGTGTGGAGTTTACTGTCAAAACACAACAATGTGATTAAAACTGTATTAATTACAAAACCATAATGGTGTATGGTGGCACCTAGCCAAGGGGGCATGGCCAGGTGAATGCTGCAGTACGATAAACATGCATGGTCAGATGAATAGTGCAGAGATGAGAGGCGTGGCCAAGTGGATACTGTGTGATTGTGTCAGTAAATAAACTCCATGTGATCAGAACTGAGTAAATTAATAGAACTGCTACAACTACATTTCATTTTATTAAATATATAATCACATTCTAACTCCACTTTACATATTTTAATCATCTCATTAATAATTCATCAGCTTCGTAGTACAATATACTGCATTATTTTAAGATGAAGTGGTGCGAGTACAGCTGTGTTACACAACAGATCATTATTTTAGACAGATTTAAAGTAGCATGTGTTTATTTTCAGGTTTAAAAAACAGAACTGTAGTCCCGCCCCTTTAAGGAAGTCCTGAATGAAATAAGTGCATGTAAGGTTAAACTGCCCTCCAGTGAGAAGAGATACAGAAGAATACGCGTTTGTTTTAAAATACAACACTGCAACAGTATTGTAGATGGTGATAAAAAGTTCAGTGAGTTATCGTCATGTGGAAGCTTTCAGACAGGAAAAAATAACTTGATTAGCAACAAAGAAGATGGCGGAGGAGGAGAAGAGAGGAGGAGACTCGGCTTTATATCGGAGGACAAATAAAAGTTCTAAAAGAGACAGGATGCTAAAGGAAACTGCTAATTATCCATCTGAAGCGTGAGTGGTGTTCAGCGTTACAGTGAAGTGCTATTAATGTTAATAAGATTATACACACTGAACTCAGCTCAGATTCATCCTGTGATCATTAACGAGTTTGGCACAGAAACGAGAGAGAAACAGTCGA